>ML685903.1:9459150-9475647 GCA_007922175.1 Pelusios castaneus
TCTAAGTCAACTTAATAAGGTCGACTTAAAGTCGACTTATTAAAGTAAACTTTTTAAAGTCGACCTTAATTCCCTAGTGTAGACATAGCTAATGTGCTGGTTAGTTCGAACTAATATGGCCACATTGACTTAATTCAGACTAACTAATTCGAATTAAGGGTTACTTCGAAAGGTATAATCAAAGTTATTAGTTCGAATTAAGGAAGCCCTTAATTCGAACTAATGAAAGCCTAGTGTAGTCAAGGCTTAAATTAGTTCGAATTAAGCTTCCTTAATTTGAACTAATTTGCAAGTGTAGACATAGCCTAAAAGTGCCACAGGACTCTGTTGTTTTTTTAACATGTTTTAGAGAACCATTTTGCGCACACACAAAAATGTTGGGCTTTTGGGGGGATTTTTATATTTTTTCTTACCTTTTCCTCACATGTCATGGTAGTCCGGACACCAAGGGTATAAATAGTAGATGTTCTAACATGTCCTCAAATGATATGAGAAGTGGGAAAAAAATATCAGTCTTGGAGGGCAGAGTCACCAAAGTGTCTCAATGGTAGCTGTTCACTGAAGGGAACATCCACCTTTTCTGCTGCAGAACCTGTAGGTCTTTAAAGGCAGTTTGGACCTCTACCAATTTGGAAGAGATTAAAATATTACAAAATACTGTAACACAGGCGAGGCTCAAAATCCATGTCTAATTATATAGTCACTTTACTGTCATTACCAGCAACAGTAATGCTGCCTTTTACTGCTAGCACTCAGGGTCTGCAAGTGTGCGGTGGTGAGCAGACCTGAGCAAGCTGTGGTTTAACCACTGTGAAACTGGTGCTCAGGGCTTGTATCGCTGTGTTTTAAACTGCTGGTGCCATAGCGCTATAGCATTAGTGCTATTAGGATTTGGATCAGGGCGCTGCCACAATCCTAGGGTGCATCTACACTTGAAATTAAGTCGACTTAAGCTTGCTTAAGTCGACTTAATTTACTCTGCATCTACACTACACTTCCCTTAAATTGACTTAAGCAAGCTGCTTAAGTCAACTTAAGGAAAATTAAGTCGACTTTATTAAATCTCGTTTAAAGTCAACTTTAGGCTTAAGTCAACTTTCTAAAGTCAACTTAAGCCAGTGTGGAGACAGAGTAGCCCTAAGTCGACTCTAAGTCAACTTAGGGCTCTCCAGAACTCCCCACTGCCCTCCCTGCCGGGGGGGGTGGCACAGGGGGCGCCTGGCATGCCCCCCCATTGATAACCTGTTACTCAGAGCTCATGATTCTAAATTAGAAGATTCAACAGTAACTCTCCCTGCAGAAACAGTGTGCCTAATCCAGCTGCCACTTATGTCAAAGGCAATTTAGTCACTGACACCACTGGACTCAGTGGCTATGTCTACACTTGTTAATTTAAGTCGACTTAGCTAAGTCAACTTAACAAAGTCGACTTTAAGTCGACTTTGTTAAGTGGACTTAGCATGTCCACACTTAAATTTTAAGTCGACTTAGAGGGGACCCTACAAAATCGACCTAGAGTGTCCACACTGGATGCCTAAGTCGACTTCTAGGGGCTAGGTGGACCTGGGACAGGTCCACGGTGGCGGGGGGGGGCACCGCTTGCCAAGTGCGGGGGGCTCAGCCTTTGTCCTACTAAGGTACAATGGGGCAAAGGGGGACAGGGACCCTGGCAGGGCACAGAGACAGGGTGGGCAGGGCTCTGCCCTGCCCTTTGGGGGGGCATGCTAGGCTGTGGCTGTGCCAGCAAAGTTGACTTTAAACTAGGTTTAATAAAGTTGACTTAATTTTTCCTTAAGTTGACTTAAGCAGCTGCTTAAGTGTAATGTAGACACAGAGTAAATTAAGTCGACTTAAGCAAGCTTAAGTCGACTTAACTTACAAGTGTAGACGCACCCACTGGGTCTGACTTTAATTTTCTTTACCTTCATCTTGTCCAGTGAGTCAAGATCAGTGGCTCTTGTCATTTGTCTCCAACAGTCCTGTCAAGTGCACCTTTCAAAATGACACCAACCTTTTTCATATCCTCTTTCTTAGTCCTGAACTACCTTTTCCTTTCTTGTGGTCATTGTCCTATGACTATTAGATCTTGTGCTTTTTGACCGACATATCCCAAATGACATAATCTCACATGACACAACCATCTCAGATACTACCTCAGTTTTCCTTGATGGGAGCTACCTGCATCATGGTCTGTACCAGGGCTTTTTTTTGAGCCAGTACACACAGGTATGGTGTACCGACACCTATTTTTCCCTGGCCAGCTCCACTGCTCAGCTGGGGGCTAGGGTCAGCAGGGCAGGGAAAGGAGCAGGTCTCCTTTCCCCTGCTGACCCCAGCCCCCAGCTGGGCAGCGGGGCCAGCAGGGGCTAGGAGCAGTGGTCGCGGGCCAGAATCCGGCCCACCAGGGGCTGGAAAGTGGCTCCCGGATGCCTGGGATCTGTTCCCAGGCTGCAGATTTTTCAAATCTCTCGCACTGAGCATGCTCAGATGTGTGACTCAGGGCAGGAGCAGCCTGGCCTGGCCAGGGAACGACTCTGGCTGCCCCTGCAGCTCCGACCAGGAAAGAGGGAGGGGACTGGGATGGTCAGGGAGCAGTGGGGTGTGGGGAAGGGGCCAGATGGGTAGTGGGAAACTGTAGGCAGGTGGGCAGGGAGGCGGTGAGAGGAAGCTGAGAGGAGCAGGGAGGGGCCCAGGGAACCGGCAGACAGGGGGGAAAGGAGCAGGGAAGGGGGATCAGGGAACTGATGGGGGGAAAAGGCGTTTGGAGAGGATGTGGGGGGTGGTGGTGGAGGTCCTGACATCCATCTTCCCTCCCTCCCCTCTGCTCTTGCAGGTGTACTGGCACTTTTTTTTTTTTTTAAGGAAAAAAGGACTGGTTTATACCATTTTATTGGATACTCTGTCAGCTCTCATCTTACCCCACATTCTCCTGAACATTCTCATCTGGGCAGTAATTTTTATTCTCTCGTACTCCTGGTCAGCATTCCAGCTCATCTAATCATGATTTTATCAACTGCACTTTTTGGTTCATTCATGTGACTCCTAAGATCCACATCCACAGTTCAATTATAGATCAGCACTGAACCAAGATATCTGAATTGTTGCACAGATTTTTATTCTACACCACTGGTTTTCAAACTGGTCGGGACCCAGTACTAGGTTGCAGCACCCTCTGCTGCCACCACCGAAAGACTGGAACACATTGCTGAAAGATGGAACAGTTGGGTCATGGGCATAAATTATTTTTTTTCAACTGGGTCGTGAGAAAAAAAAAAGTTTGAAAACCATTGCTCTACACCATCTAGTATTATTGGTTTCTTGTTGTCCCTCTCAATGAAAAATTGCATGTATGCTATTTTTTTGTTGTCTGATACATAAACCATTTTCTTCTACTACAGCCCTCTATAATCCTAAATTCTTTTCCAGTTCATATTTAATTTTGCATTACAACATAATATCACCAGCAAAAAATATACACCATGGGAACGCCTCCCCTAATGTCCAGCATGTGGACATGTTCCCTGTTTGAATCTAAACAACTGCTTTGATTTGCTGAAATAATCTGGCCTTATCCTATGACTTACGCTTCCCTACATTTGTTTTTTCCTCCCATTCTGTAAATTCTCCATCTTCAAGCATCTGACAAAGTGGGATTTTCTCCCACGAAACTCATGAGATAAATAAATTTATTAGTCTTTAAAAGTGTTACAAAATTCCACGTTTGCTTTGCTGAACTAAACTAATATGGCTACCCCTTTGGATCATTTACACCAGTGTAACTGCAATGACTTCTGTATTAACCCAGGGGTACGTGAGAACTGAATCGAGCCCCATATGTCAACTTTTACTGAAATTGCAAAGTATATAGCAAGGTTTCTGTCCTATTCAGTTAGAATGAAATTTATCATGACCCTCCCATAAAATCTAAAGGGCTTTGTGCAGAATGAACTAATTGGAGACTATGGTGGGTGGATAATCTAATCCTATAATCTCTCCAACTACTATTTCAGCCCATGAAATTTTGACTATGTCCCCTATGCACTCCCTATTATTATATATAGGACACCTAACACTTTCCATTATACAGAATTCTTGCAAATCTTTTCTTTGAGAATTATAAGGGGAGTTGGTATGAATTTATTTCAGCCCCTTGTGCATATGCACTATGATCTTCAATTATGTGATCACTGATGGCTTTTCCCCACAAGACCCCTGCCTTTTTCAGAATACAGGATGGAAACACAAACGGGATGAATTAAAGTTACACAAGAAATCATAAATCTAGCTTTTTCCTACCTTTTGAGTGCTTGACTTTGCAACCTAAATCTCATTCTTTTAATAAAAGTTTCTGTATGCAATTTAATGTGCTACATGCTGTACAATCACACAGAAGGATACAGTCCCTATCCCATGAACCTAAGGCAGACATCGACAAAGGTCAGGGACAACATACAAGCAAATTGTCCGGAGTGATAATGGGATCATATGTTGGGATTGAGGGGATGGGGCAGGGCAGGGATAAATAGAAAATGGTGTGGGAAGTGGGGAGAAGAAAGTGGACATGGAGGTTGGATATATCTGGGAAAGTTGGGTGATAAAGGCAAGATGAAGAAAAGGGATAGGAAGAAGATCATGTATGTATTTATAGCAGTGTCCAAGTAGATACCCCAGTGTGTTCTCAGGAGAAGGAGTGCATGAAGACTGTTCCTATCACTGCTGTTGGGATTGGCATCCAGAGGCTGCCTAAGATGCGACAGAAACTGTCAGATCTGGCCTTGGCTGGTGGGTGAGAAGGGGAGAAAGGCCTGGGGGCTGCTGGTGCCTCAGAGAGAATGCTGCATGTGAATATTATGAAGTTCAAAGCCGGGTTGGGAGGACCTTGGATCAAGGATGGTTTTAACATTTTTAAGTCTGTGAACCAACATTTTTTGCCTTGCTCCCCAAAAAAATAGACTCCTGTCTACTGTGCCCATTCTGTCGAAGGGAAATCTGAGGATTTGAGGAGAACATGCATGCTTGTTGATGTTTTTGCAAGATGGGGGCTGATGTGCCCTATCTGACACACAGTTTTCCAATGCTTCCAATGAATGTTAGCACATATATAGCACTTTACAAACATTAACTCATTACTTGTCACAATGAACAAGCTCGGAGGAAAGTCCCATTAGCTCTCTCTTTCCAGATAGGAAAATCAAGGCAGAGAGATTGCATGACATGACTAAGGATTCAGTAGACAGCCAGGATTAGAACATATGAGTTCTTTGCTTTCCACCTAGTGCTTGGTGAATACACCAGGGGACTCTCACATTATTTAACTATTCTCATGTTGTGGCCAAAAGGCACACTGGTATTCACAGAGAAGCCAGCTAGGAGGGAGCTAAAAGTGAACACAGCATCATTAACATTAGCCTGAGGGATATCCTCCTCTTTCCTAACTACCAATTGCTCTAGACCAATGGTTTTCAAATTTAGGATTGAGACACAGTACTGGGTTGCAGACCCTCAGACACTGAGTCATGGCACCCTGAGCTGCTGTTGCCTAAAGATTGGAATGCATTGCTCAAAGATGTAATTGTTGGGTTGCGGTTATAATTTTTTTTTTTTCGGCTGGGTTCCAAGAAAAAAGTTTGAAAACCACTCATCTACCAGGGTTCTCCCTAGAGTTGGGGACTTGTATCTCTGGCTTTCATATGGCCCAGAGATCAGCTCTGGGCAGCCATAGGATGGTCTATGAATCTCCTAGGATCTTTAAGATATCACAGTAAGAAACTTCCAGCCCTAGTAATAGGTAAAGCAATCTCCATAAAGAATGCAGTTAGAGACTTTCTATTTCTATAAAGAAAGTTACAATTATCTATCAAGTTCCAAAGGGGTAGCCATGTTAATCTAGGTCAGCCAAACAAACAAGGAGTCCTGTGGCACTTTCAAAGACTAACAATGTGATTTATGCCATCATGTGCCAGAAATGCCCCCCTGCCTTATGCATTGGACAAAGAGGACAGTCTATGCAAAAGAATAAATGGACACCAATCTGACATCAGAAATCACGGCATTCAAAAACCAACAGGGGAACACTTCAATCTCTCTGCTCACTCCATTGATGACTTAATAGTTGTGCTCAAACAGATGAATAACATCGCAGCTTCAAAGAGAAACTACAGAATTGGAACTTATATGTAAATTCGACTCCATTGCATCGGGCTTAAACAGGGACTATGGATTTTATTCTCATTACAACAAATGATTTGACCTCACCTTCCTCTATATCTGTTCCCCAGTGTTTGAATCCCAATATCTATTCCGATTAGCTGTTACAGCCTTACCTGATCCTCTTTCATACATTAACCTGCATTAATTTCCTCCCATTCTGTAAATTCCCCATCTTCAAAGCATCTGACGAAGTGGGATTTTCATCCATGAAAGCTCATGCAATAGATAAATAGATTTGTTAGTCTTTAAAAGTGCCATAGGACTTCTTGTTTGTTTGAATTATCTATCAGTCTCCAAAATATTTGTACCTTCTCAAAACTGTAACTCTCTGTCAGGACCACCATTACTCCCAAAGGAGCAAAATGATTATTTCAAAGCAAGCTGCTAAATGATTAAACAATGGCTAATGCAAAATCAATTTTCTGGCACAAAATAGCGAATGGTCAACTATTTGTAGAAGCATTCAATTAACAGACATCGCAAACCATGGAAATTGCATGAAATTATTATCAAAAGTTTTAAAATTCATTGTAATGTCAAAAAGGATATAAATCATTATCTAAAAACAAAAATTAGAATATTATTGTGATTTATGCAGCTGGTTTTGGCAGCTGAAGTGTGGGAACTGTACTTCAGGCAGATGTTCAGCAGAGGTTTCCAGCAGCTAGAAGGAATGATGTCAGAACATTGCATAATTTGCCTTGTTTGTAACTGGTTGGAATAAACAGTCACAGTCACTTATTAGTATATGCATTCCATCCAAAGCTGCTGTGTTATGAACTGAGCAGTCCTGTATATATTATATCTCATCCCTGTGACCTTATAAGCATGCGGATTTGAGACAGCTGCTTTACTTACATAGACAATGAAGTCAACAATAAGTACGAGACTTATGCAGGTAGCAAAATAATCCATTACCCACATCTATCTCTGAGGTACCAAAGATTATCCAGAGACAGCCTTACAGAGGCAAAAGTCCAAACTTCAGCATCAGGCCTAAAGATATATTTTCCTGCAAAGCTCCACTAGTATTTGTTACCTTGCTGGGTAGGAGTAATTTCTGAGTGTTTACTGGCAGCCCTGTTTAATTATGGTATGTTCTCACTCATTTCTGATAAAAGCAATTACAAGCTATTGACATATGAGAGGTTCTATATAAATCAAACCCCATGGTCTTGAGACTGCCCTTAACTTTCTACCCACCGTGTGAATGCTCCTTTGCGAAAGAAGAGCAGTGCATGGTGGGCACCTGTCCCACCATGCACTGCCCACAGCCAGCCCCCTAGCCCAGCTGCAGGGCTTCCGGTGGCAGCGGGGGCTGCGTTGCCAGCCCCCGCTGTCATCCGAAGCCCCGAGGCTGAGCTGGGGGCTGGCCCAAACTACGAGGGTTTGAGCCAGCCCCCCAGCTCAGCTCCTGGGCTTCGGGAGTCAGCAGGCGCTGCGGCGAACCAGAGCCAGCCCCCCAGCTCAGTCCAGGGGTTTGGGTGGTGGCGGAAGCTCCACTGGAGCTTCTGCCACCACTCGAACCCCAAGCTGGTTCGGGTGTCAGCAAGCGCTGCTGCGCTTAAGCGCCGGAGTGCCTGCTGGAAGTGCCTTCGGGAAGTGCCTGCCGGAGTGCCTGCCGGAGTGCCTTCAGGAAGCCCGGGAGCTGAGCTGGGGGGCTGGCTTGAACCGGTGTGGGCAGCTGGTTTGGTCCAGCCCCCTAGCTCAGTCCAGGAGAGCTGCCAAACGGGGCAGCTCCCAAAAATACTCAATTTCACTGCTCTGCCAGAGCAGTGAAATTGACATATATGTCAATATCACTGCTCAGCTAGAGCAGTGAAATTGACATATTTGACAGCTCCAATGTCCCAGAGTGGCCTCGATTGGCACTCTGGGACATTTCCGGAGGCTGTCTATTGCACAAAATGAGTACACACGAGCATTACCGCGGAACAGCTGTTCCGCGATAATGCTACCACTCTCGTTTTGAGTGGTTTAACTGTTGCGCGGCAAAAGGGTGTTGCCGCGCAACAGAGAAATTGATCGTGTGTACGCTATTGGCTTTATTGCTTGGTAAGGAGCCTTACCGCGCAATAAAGTGATCGTGTGTACATAGCCATAGAGAAGCCTGTAGGGAAGCATATAGTTCATTCAACAATAGGCTGAATCACAGCAACAAACAATGGACAATGCTCCTCATGCTCAAGAGGCCAGAATTACAGTATCATCTATTTCCTGACTTTTGGGATTTGCTGAGCATGTGCATTGGCCATTGGTTTCTGCTGGAGTTGTAGGGTGCTGAGCACTCTTGAAAATCCTGGTCCTGGGTCTAATATATCAACCAGAACATTACACTGAGATACAGTTTTGCAAATAATAATGCTTGCTTAATATGTGGACATGGAAGTTTCCGATTTTTATCAGTAAATGTCGATTTCACCATACACACACTAATCAATGATTATTTCTGGTGATAATCATTGAAATTTACAGATAGAGTAAGAAAAGCGCTTCTTGATAACTTATTCGAGTTTGACTTAAGGGTATTTGGTTTATATATTTTAACATGTGATACTGACTGTGTTTTAACAGTTATAAAGTTTTAACTTTTTGAATATCAACAACTACTGTCATTAAATCATTGTTGTCTGACCCACATAATTTCCAAGAGCTGTGGAAGTTTAAATAGATTAAAAATAGAAAAAAATTGCTTGAAGCCATAATCTTGCACAACTGTGAATATTTTAAATGAAAATAAAATAAACTTTTCAAAATAATAGATATTTTCTGTTGAAATTAAATAAATTCTGCCAAGCCTGCTAATGTGGAAGCATAGACTCCTTTTGCATATCTGTTAATTTATAGTACAGGGCTAGATCTCTCTTTCCTGCAACAAAACCTACAGCCTAAGGAAAAGGAAAATGTCATGGGTTTCCCCATTCTGCAGTTTTCACTACATCATTCTATTGGGGAGACAACAGTTCCCACACTATTCTCCTCCACCCACATCACAAGGCTGTAACAAGCCACAGCTCAGTCCCATAACACTGCAAATCCCCCAGAATTAGCCAGATGCTAAGATCATCATCTTGGAGACCCTGAAACTTTAGAAACTCTGTGCTGGCTCTAAAGTTCCAGCTGCCACTCCATTGGCTGCTGCTTCTTGCAAAAGATTCCCAGTGTGGAAGGGACCCTTGGAAAAGAAAATCTTTGCAAAGTCAATGAGAAGGGGACTGTGTCCACATCTGTGCTCCCATCCCTAACACAGTCCCACCCAACTGCCACCAACAGGGCTGTTAGGTCTGTCTTTTCCTTCACAGCTCATGACACTATGAAAATTTCTTTACAGGATCACAGAGAGGAAGGGGATGGTGCCAATGTTGATGTGGCTTCCCTTCCCCTCTCCCACTTCCCCACCCACAGCCTCTGCAGTACAGATGCAATCCACAGAGGGTTGAAGGATCACAATTTGGCCCGTTACTTTTAGTTAATATGTTTACAAGGGCCAAGCCAATGCTAGGAGCATTATCACACAAATATAATGACATGGCACCTGCCAAAGCCGGTTATTAAGAGGTCACTATCCGGATGTCAGGTAGCCAGCTGCAGCTGGGTCAGCACCTATCAACACACAGGGCACAATTGATCCTGACAGGGGCTGCCTGCTTGAATGCACTTCATAATGGTGGCAGGGGTGGAGACAGCTATTAATTGACTCTTCCATAGCCAGAGCATGCTGACTTCTCAATGGGTTCCATACACACAGCTGTGCTAGGTCCTGCAACTTCCCAGCCTGATCTTATACCTGCTGCAGTTCCTGCCCATCTCCATCCTTGACACCCCTCTCTCTGACCCCAGCTGTGTTTCCTGTCCACATCTCTAGCTTTCCGACTGACTCCGGCATTTTACTTCTAATCTCTGACTCTGACCCTCAGCTTTGCTCTCAGCTATGCCCTTGGGCATCCTGTGGTCCTCATTCTTGACTTTAGCTCAACTCCACTCAAACCTTCAGGTCTGGCCATGCCAGATGGCTTTGACCATTAGACCTAACTGCCCATAGCCTAGTTAGAGTCCTGACAAAGGGCAACAAAAAGAAGGGAGGGGATGGGGTAAGGAAGGTAAAGACAACAGAAATGACACCATGTGGCTACATAGTTTAATAATGTGCATAGCTACATAAATATTAAAAGTCTTTTTTATAAAATAATAATTATTGTCTAGTCTTGGAGGCAGCATGCAGCCATTGCACCATGAACAGAGAGATGAGAAACTAGTGTACTATTGTTTTTAAGCACTGATGCCAGTAAATACATCAATAGTTTATCTAGCAATTAGTTCTTGGTTAATCAATGTTTCAAAAAGTTTAAAACATCACTCATTACTTAAGATAAGATCATTTAGAAAGAGAACACCTGACATTTTTCAAACTTAAGATCTCAGTTTGTGTGACCTCTTCTCTTATATTGTTCATAATCTCAAGAGCTCCTTAGATCCCTCCACTCAAACAGCAATTCTGAAAGTCATTAGCTCCTGTTAGATTTGTATCTGTGGTCTGTCCATGAACTGAGTTTTCCTGTACCAAGAAGGAAATGGCTTAGGTGATAACCTTTGATCATTCTTCCTAACTATGACATGAGGGCAGAGATTTCTTCTGAGTCTTGTAGTCCCTACGTTAGTTTGCTAAATCAATCATTTTCTGAAGACAACATGGGAGCTTGCTCTGGAGGAAAAAACCACAAACACCAAGCAAAATCCCTGGAAGGGTGGGGGGAGAATAATGGGAAACAGGTAGTGAAGTTATATTTACTATAACTACACTTCATCAATAATTCTTCTGTTGACAAGTTTCTAAATGTGCACTGCATATTGGTAAGGTACAGGTCAAGTGTTAGATTTTAAAGGAAAACAAAAAGGCTACTACTATCTTTTTATTGTAAGGACATAGAGTTGTTTTGGGACAATCTTTACTGGTGTTTGAAAACAAATGTCAGGAAGGTGATGTCGTATGGGATGGAATTTAATTTGCCCACTGTATGTATAGTCATCTTGCTGAACTATTGAAATATCCATCTTCGGCCGCAGCTCTCATACTTTCAGATGCATTATCTAAATCAGTGGTTCTCAACCACTGCGATGAAACACTTATATGTATTGCCACACAACAGTGTGTCGTGGAGAGCTGGGGTGTGGCTGGATTCAGCAAGGGGTGCAATGGGCTGGTATGTCCGGTGTTGCCGAAGTGTGTTGTAATCCACAAAAGGTTAAGAACCACTGATCAAAAATTATAGTTCAGATCTGCCAGATGCTGGTACTGGATGACAAGAGGTGGATCATTTGATAACTGCCCTGTTCATTCCCTTGGAAGCATCGGGCATTGGCCCCTGTCAGAAGACAGGATACAGGACTGGAATGACCATTATGCTGATCCAGTAAGGCCATTCTTATGTTATTACAGGTGTTATATATAAAATTACTTAAAACAGCTGCACTCTGCTTTACAGTAGAGAAGACAAGTCAGTAAAAGACATCCCTCAAATCAGAAACAATTAGAACATTGTCATTACAAGATATACCACTCAAAAGAAACAATACTAGGATTTTAACTTTTTTTTTTTTTTTTTTTTGCTTAACGAGGTAAGAATCTATCCCCTGTGTCTAAAATACTCTGCATATCAATCTCCTGATGATGAAGTGACCTAAAGGCCTGTGACTGCTCCTGTTCAAGTCAATAACAAAAGTTTCAATTAGTTCAGTGGTACAGCATCACAATCTTATTGAGGAATAGCCAGGAGCTGGATATGAGAGTCAGTAAGTTGTCTGAGGGTGTGGGCATTGTGGGTGTACATTTTTGTGTCAAATTCTCTGCTGGTGTAAATGAATGCAGATCCACTGTGGAAGTTTCCTTTGCAATCCCACAGAGCTGTAAGCATGATGTGCAGGGATGGTCACCCAGTAGAAGTTAGAGAAGTCTGAAAAATAGAGCAGAAATGTCAGTCAGAGATTAGAAGAGTGAAGGAAAGGCCTGACCACATCCCCTACTACAGGGCCGTCCCTTGGGGGGAGCGGGGCCCTGGGACAACTGGCCTAGGCAGGGCCCCACCCCCATGCTGCAGGGGAGCATGGCAGGCCCACCAGCCTGATCCACCCCCCAGGGGATCGGGCCCGGAGGCCACGGCCGCTGGCGCTGGGAGCCGGTTCTGGCCCCGGCCCCGACCCAGGAGGACGATGCCACAGCATGGAGAGCTGGCTCTGGCTCCAGCCCTAGCCCAGGAGGCTAAGGCCGCAGGTGGGAAGCCGGCTGCATGTGGGCATGTGGGGCAGGCTGGGCCCTCCCCCCCCAGGGACCGGGCATAGAGCTCCCAGCTTGGCCCGGCCCAGCCCTCCCCATCCCGCTGCCTTTTGGAAGCACGGCCGTGGGAGGCGGGCTGCCGCGCATGCGGGCCCCACTCTGCCCCACTGGGAGCAGGACAGTGCAGGGCCCATGTAAGCATGGGGCCCGGGGTGATCGCCCCGTTCGTGTTCCCCTCCCCCCGGGAACGGCCCTGCCCTACTAAAGAACCCTATAACTCCATCTCTGTGACACTAGTGGATCGCACTACACTTGTACTGCAGTATTGTGGTGCAAAATGACTGTGTCTTTCATGGGAAACTGGTCCTATAACTCTTTCCTGTGCCTTACTTTTCCTCTCCTTTAAATGGCTCCTGCACAATCTCATATTAAATTCTATGCAAACTATAATATACAGACTTCTGCACTTCTTTTAAATGTGCTTACTATAAATACATGATATAAATGGTTCAACAATTTCTAGTATAAATATTTGGTCTGCCATTTGTCGATGTTCAACTATAACATTAACTAGTATACTCTTTATGGGTGAATGTATTTACATTAGACATGAGATAGTCTTTTTTTCCATCTTAGTTCCATTGATATACACATAGAGGAGGTTTGGTGAATGCCAAACTAGAATAAATTAAAAGGGTCATACATTCCAAACTTCCTCCAAATAAATAAATTGAATATTCCTCAATTAGCAAAAGAGTGGTATTTAAATCAGTCTATGTATCTAATGCATTGTCATTAGCAGATCATGTACTGTTTCAAAGAAAACTCAGGTGAAAGCTGATAACTTTTCAAGACTCCTAATCATTGTGAGATGTACATGTGTGTACTATTCAAGGAAAATATAGTTATATTGAAACCATACTTTATGGATTTAATCACAAGGGGTACGTCTACATTAGAAAAGTTAAATTGTCTCTGTTAAGTCGACTTAACAAGGTCAACTTAAAGTCGACCTTGTTAAGTCGGCTTACAGCGACTATACTAAACACTTGAGTCAACTGCCTGCGTCCACACACACAGGTGCTAGGTTGATGGAGAGCTGCAGGTTGGTGAAGCCACGGCTCAGGGGAAGGGAGCCGTGACTCCCTGGCAGAAGGGAGCCATGGCTCCCCCCGGGGACAAGGAAGCTGTGGCTCCCAGGAAGACGAGAATCCTGACTCCTTGGCCAAAGGGACCCACGGGCTCCCTCAGGGGAAGGGAGCCGCGGCTCCCTTCACCCCAGCCCATCCCCCTTAGGTTGACTTAGGGAATTACGTCAACCTAGGGCGTCCACACCAACTTTAGGTCGACTTAACAGGTTGAATTAAGCATTAAGTCGACCTAAAGAGTGGGAGTTATTAAGTCGACTTAAGGATGCGCTTAAGTCAACTTAATGAAAGCCAGGTGTGGACACAGTGTTCTGTAGGTCAACTTAAGCATCCTTAAGTTGACCTAAGTTACTAGTGTAGACATACCCAAGGAAACACAATGTCTCAGTGATAGCTCACTCAAGCAGAAGGAAGTTGTCATTCCACCCAGGTTAGCAGCTTATGTAGCATAAGGTTCAATTGTCTAGCCTGACTCCAAAACAAGATTTTCAATGGTAACCCCGTAAGAGACAACTATCAACAATCAAAACCACTTGGAGGTAAAAAGAGAACATTACAACAAACAGGGTGGCCCTTTCCATGATTAAAAGCAAAAGACTGTTTCAGTCCAATACAAAATGGGGAAAGGACCTCTGCATCCTTTCACTGAGTAGACATCTTGATGAACAGAAGTGGCTCCTGTGAAGTCAGACAGCTCTGCACAAAGGATGACCTTTGTGGGTTGTACTGTATGTTGCTACTTCTTTCCATCACTCTCATAGTGTCATAGTGAAGACAAGACTGCTTGAGTGACTAACAGGCTGGTGATTAGAGGGATCTACTACCGAATTACTGTAAGCAAGACACCTTCAGGCCGATGGCAGGGGACAACAAAGTGACACATAGCCCTGGGTATATTGAGAACTGCCACAGAAAGAAAATGGCAAAAAGCCCTCTATCTCCCTTCTCCAATCCATCCTTCAGAACAGCACAGCACAGAATGCTGTTCAGACACACCTACAAATCTGGACCTCTATCTCCTTTTGGGGGGAAAAAGTCTTTACCCAAGCAACATTTTCTAAAACACCTAAATGCCTACATCACTTTAGAAACTGGGATTTAGGGTTTTCAGTCATTTATGATCTTTCGAATATGTTACCTGTCATCTATAAAATATGGCTAATTCCATTTTCAAAAAAAGCTAAATGCTGGAAGGAAAAGGAAATGCTGTAGTATTGGTGTTTTAGTTCTTTTTTTCCACATCAACTGATCTGATAGGTGGAGTGATTTAAAAATATCACTAAAAATGTGATGAATGTTTAACCCACTAGGAAAACTCTGGGTGCAGAACTCCTAGTGACATCAGAGTAAACATCTCTCAGGACAAACAGTTAATGTAAACATCTACTCATAGTTCACTCCGGATAAGCAACCCTTTACTAAAGTAGACACAGCTGTGTCAATCTTTGCATTATTAAAGGGCTGGTGAAGTTTGCAGATGCAGAATACTTTAAGATAGTAAAAATGAATGAATGTGAGAGATGCCAGGATATGTTAGCAAGCAGAAGAGTAAATGAAATAGAAATCTGATGTTCATAAAGTATGATGCATTGACGAAATAATTTGAAGTTCTCCCACACAATACTGAGTTCTTAACTTGCAGGATCCTCTGAGAAAAAATAGATAAAGGTATTATTTGGGGCAGCTAAGTGAACATAGCCAAAGCTGATGCAAACAGGATACTTAAAAACAGAAAATCTTTCAACATTATCCTGGAAATAATGATACATCTGAACTCTAGAAAAGTGTGTCCAAAGTTGGTCATTTCACCTCAAGAAAGACATACTCTATAAAAGATATAATATATAAAAAAAACCCTGAAAAGTTCCAGAGAAGAGGGATGAAAATGTGTAGCTGCTGGTTGGCTTTATTATGATAAACAATGACAAAAATGGTATTATTTATCTTGGAAAAGGAGAGGCTTAGAGAGGATTCAACTGAAGCATTTAATGATCATGAAAGGGGTAGGAACTACTGATTCATCCTCCCTTTTTTTCTTTTCACAGTATGAGACAGATAAGAAACTTTATTAAATTAGAGCCCAATCCAACTTCCAATTAATTCAGTTGAAAGGAGCTGGAACAGAAATGTAAAGATATAGCACATTAAGAATCAATACAAAGAAATAATCATCCACCCAGCCCACAGGCTACCTATGAAATTCATTGCCACCTGTAAAACAGACAAGGAGTCCTGTGGCATTTTTAAAGACTAACAAATTTATTTATTGCATGAGCTTTCGTGGGAGAAAATCTCTCTTCGTCAGATACTTTGAAGATGGGGAGCTTACAGAATGGGTAAAAAATAAATGCAGGGAAGTGTAAGTCATAGGAGCAGGTCAGCCTGATTTTTAGTCTTTAAAAGGGCCACAGGACTCCTTGTTTGTTTTGCTGAACTAGACTAACACGGCTACCCCTTTGGAAATTGCCACCTGTCTTGATCTGAATACCATGGCTTCATTTTAGAAACTTACAATAATTTCAAAAGCTTATGATTGCATCAAAGGATAGCAGTCAGAGAAAATGTAATCCAGTTAACACGGAGAAACTTTTAATAAGTATTAAAGTCCATAAGACCT
The DNA here is from genome assembly GCA_007922175.1 of Pelusios castaneus. Taxonomy (NCBI): domain Eukaryota; kingdom Metazoa; phylum Chordata; order Testudines; family Pelomedusidae; genus Pelusios; species Pelusios castaneus. The sequence continues at coordinate 9,475,397 of ML685903.1, forward strand.
CTGAGAAAAAACAACACAATTCAAACATCTTAATACCTTCCCTGCCCCACTCTGCCTCCCTAAAGAAAAACTATCCCAGAGTGCTATTCCATGAAGGGAAAAGTGCCAGAAACTCCTTGATATTCACTAGAGACTCCACTACTGCTGCTGATTTTACTTCTGAGGCACTCAGATTCTATGGTGATGGGCAGCCATATAAAACTCGATAGATAGATAGATAGATAGATAGATAGATAGATAGATAGATAGAT
>ML685903.1:9475657-9526365 GCA_007922175.1 Pelusios castaneus
GATAGATAGATAGATAGATAGATAGATAGATAGATAGATAGATAGATAGATAGATAGATAGATAACCAAGTAATATAGTACAAGAGAGCAGTTATATAAAGTGATTTTTTTCTACAAGAAATGAAAGTATATAGAACTCAGGTATATTCCTATATAGTTAGAAGAAGTCAGCGGCATTACCCTTATCAATAAAGGTAGTGAAACAAATTCTGAAAATGAATTAAACTCAGATTTCAGACAGAAATTCCTTAGTGTTTTAAATAGAAATCACTAATGCATTTGCATTGTCATAATGAAATGTATACCAGTTGCAGTCTGTAACAAAGTAAGTTTTATGGGAGTACAAAAACAGAATAGTTTATAGCAACACACTCAAATTTAAGAAGTAAACATTTATTCCTGTAAGACGAGTGGTTTTTGACAGACCAGGAAAATATATATATGCTGTAAGGTATCTTTCCTGAGGTTTTCCCAGAGAATTCTCAGATAATCATCTCTCCAACAATTGATGAAGCAAATATAGCAGTTGCGGGGGGAGGGAGGGGGGAGAACTATCAGAATACATTCCACAATAAAAGTATTGGGTAATCTAAGGTGGATATCTGGAGTAAAGGGCTCAAGACCTATGTACAGAAGTGAATTCCAACCATAACAATTTTAAAACAGACATTAATTTACAATTTTTTCTAGTCCTCTGTAACACTTGTATGGTTTTCATTCAGCTCTTTTGTTGATGAAGAATGACATTAAACTTTAATAACTGCATCTGTGAAGGTCCTATTAATGAACTGCTCTGACATTAATTCTTCAGTTTCCTTTTACAATCTATCAACAAGTTTTATACTAATTTCACTTTATTGACAACATCAAAAATCTTAACAGATGAAGCATCTGCTGTAGTTTCAAACATGACAAAGCAGGACTCCTTCCTTTATGGTAAAAAAAATAGTTTTCCAAGACACGGAATCCGTAACAACAGTTTTAAGAGAGCTATTTGTCTTGCTCACAACAGCAAATTTCCAATTTTTCCTACCATTGCAATACCAGCAGAAACATTAGTGTTGACTGGATGCTGCAGTTTTTAATTACTAACATCTAGCCCTATGTTAGGCAACACAACACTATTTAAGCTGGACTTTCACGGGTGTTACAATTGTTTTTTGTGAAATTAGGTGCTGTCCATGTATTTCATTACATTAAATAACACATTATATTTTGATTTCTAATAAAGTCATGACCTTGAAATGCAGCTGTGTGTTTCTACTTAGCTGTAACCTTGGAACAGTATTGCAATATACAAAACTACAGAAGTGCGGGTGTTCAAGGATCAAACAGGTGTTTCCTGTTCATAGGCTGAGTTCCCATGTGAGACTCCAAAGCTCCTCTGAGAACAAAACTTATCTTATTTTCTTATAACCAGGGTGCTACGCACAATTAACAAGACACCACAACCACACCCTGCAAAAATAAATAAATAAAGTTCAGATTGTGATAAAAAACTAGGAAATTCAAAGATCAAACTGATCTATATTCTTTGAATTACCTTATTGTATCCCAGCATTGCAAAGGTCAAAGATGAGTAGATTGTTGAGCCTGAAGTGCAAGACTGAAAACGAATGAGTTAATAACAGAGTTTCTATTTATACAAACAAATTGAAAGTGTATATGAGTTGCACTGTTATATGAGAATTGCCATCATAACTACAAAAAGCAGTAGTTTTAGGCATGGCTAAGGGTGTCTCTGAGCTGAGGATGCCTGGAGTGGAGGCTGGGTCCTGATTTTTGGTAGATGGATTAGGGACAGAGGGACAAACCACTCCACATTTTAGAACTGCACTCATACCAATTCCTTCTTTCCTCTGCTGCCTTCATATACTTCCCATGCCACCTGTCCTGAATTTAAGTAATATGGTGCTCTGGAGAAGATGCCACGTTGCGGATTCCCAAGAAAGATTACAAGAACAGCATGACAAACAAGGAGTCTTATGCCACTTTTAAAGACTAACAAATTTGTTTATCACACGAGCTTTTGTGGGAGAAAATCCCACTTCATCAGAGGCCTTACACATTTTCTAACATTTCCTCGCAAATGTGACTAAATCCTGAAATGGAAAAACAAATTGAGCTAGAGGGCAGTTAAATTTTCAGTACAACTCTTCTCTTTTCTGGGTGCGGTATCATGGCTGGGGCTAGTCTACAGCAGAAGTGCTACAGTCACTGAAGTACATCTGATGAAGATGTTCCAGTCAGCATAGTAAAATCACCTTCTCGAGAGGCAGTAGCTATGTCAGCAGGAGAGCTTCTCCCACAGATACAGAACTGCTCAGACAGGCGCTTAGTCAATGTAACTTATGTCATTCAGGGGTATGGCTTATTCACAGCCCTGAGCAATGCAAATTATGCTGATTGACATAAGCGGTAGCATGTATAAGCCCTAAAATAATGTCATGATTTACCAACTCCAAATTTGACCTCCTAAAATGCACTTCTTTTAATAAATATTTCCCTGCTTGCACACACACAAAATGCATTAGTTTGCATTAGCATTAAAGACAGAGTTTCAGGATGAATGGTCATTTGTAATCATGGTGAATGTATATATATGATGCAAGCATATATGTGTACGTTGCAAAACTGATGACCTCTTCAGGAGGCCTTCCACTTCCAAAATTAACATTTAACTATCAGGAATAAGAAACATGTGAATCCTATACCAGGCATATAAAAAGGAGCTACACTTACCCAAATATACATGCCACCATCAATATCATTGTCACCATCACTGCATTACCTCTAAATTTGCCTTAAAATTAACTTAACATTTAACAACCGGAAAGAGGAGACTGCTGAGAATGTAAATATCAGATCTGATAAAACATATCCGTGCTGGAAGTGCGAATATCAGATCTGATCCCCTGTATCAGTTCAGATGGAGAGTGAATTACATGGTTATCCTTTTATAGTATAGTTTTATTTAATTTTCAGAGTTATTTGGAATTTCTTCCCAATTGTTTTCAAGTGTTCATAAGAAGATATTTGATAATCTTTACTCTCACTTTACTTTGGTATGTTCACTCAACATAAAGAAAACCCCGCTGAAAGTTTGTTTACCTTCTCTCAAGAGAGGTTAAGGAGAAGTTTTAAAAGGAAACAGCTGTACAAGCTTAGATAATAATGTAAATTTGCCCATTTTTCATACAAGCTGCTTTAATCCTCTTTACCTACATTTAAAGGAAAACAATATTCTGAACCAAGGGCCTTAATCCCTTACATTGACACTACAAAGAGGAAAAGATCTAGCACAAATGTACAATGTTTCCTTTGTTATCAGCTACAGTACATTGCACTTTATTTTCCTCTAAATTCCTGGGAAAGAAAGCAATAGCCACTCAACCTGAAGATCTGGATGAACTTTACTCTCTATGTTTTATAAGCACTAACAAAACCCGGAGCAGCAGATAAGTCACATTATCTTCACTGAACAGTTGGGGAAATCAAGGCACAGAAGCCTTTGGTGATTTGCTCAGGATCACACAGCAAGCCCCTCATCTTGCAACAAGGGCAGCCCCTGCAGCTACTCACATGACTTGTTATTACAGACATGAGTGAGCTTGGCAGGATCCAGACTTGTATCTGTAACAAACCCAAGATCCGTAGGGATAACTTGACTGCTTTGCTGTAACATTGATTGCTTTGCTGTAATGATTACTACAAGTTTCCATTCTGAAGGCCTGTAGTTGGTTTTTGTATGAGTGGGAACAAGTAAGAGAAAGTCTGTCTTCACTGTACAAGCCATTATGAATATAGTTATTTAATCTAACATGTATTTCATGCAGTTTTTAAAATGTGATATTGTAATGGGGTGAGGGTATAGTCCACAGACTCCCCACACTGGCAAATACAGGGTTAACAGACAGTCTCGGGATCCAGTTAGCCTGTTGTTTGGCTACTGAAGGGGAAATAGCTAATTAAGGATTGAACCCAGCTGGGAAGAACCAGACTGGGTGGTTCTTATGGAAAATAGATTGCAGGGTCATTAAGGTAGAAGAGAGATGACAGTTGCAGCTCTGGTACTGGCCCTGAAAGGACAGGGCAGGAAAGGTGAAAGGGTTCCAAGCAGCTATCAGAGAGGCTGAGATGCCTGGAGGAAGATCCCTAGCATCAGACTGGGAAGAGCTGTATGGGGAGATGGAACTCTAGAGAGAGGGAACTGGAGAGCACAATAAACAGGCAAAGGTGGGAATTAATCCCAGGACCCAGTGAGGGATCTTAAGAAAGAGACCCTAGCTGCACGAGGACCCAGAGCTGGAACCTCAAGGAGAGGGTAGGGTATTCCCTTACCTCCCCAGCACCTCATCCCCAAGAGGCACAATATAAGCCTAGGAAAGGGGACAAGAAGTAGTGGCCTGTTACCTGGTCAGTAAGACTTCAGATTTTTGTTTGCACTTCTTTCTTTACCCTGGAAGGGGATTGAACTGAAAGGTGACCTGGTCACAGAGCTAAGATTTGGAAGAAGGTGTCTGCAGTAGAAATAGATGGTGTGACTATGGGACATCAGAAGCAAAGGACCCCTGAAATGCACGACAAGATGCTAGGGGCCATGACAGCTGTGGGGACACCTGCTTACACAAATCATTACTGAACTACCTCCCTTTAATTCTGGTCACAAGACTTAGGTCTTATCTACACTGGGGGTGGGATTGTAGTTTAATCTTAGGCTATCGAACTACTGAAGGCAAAAGTGAGTTGATCACAGCAAATTGCTTGCTCGGGGTCTCACATTCCCACTGCTCACATTTCTTCCTGAAATGCACTGTACCGTGTGCAATAGGCGCAGGAGCTTTAGGGGAGGCAATCATCTTCTGCTCACTTCCCATCCCCTCTTCTCTAAAGGAAAAAAAAAACAGGAAACACTTTCTATGCTGTTTCTCAGCTGCAGGTGTAACCCATATGCCTGAAAAGGCTATCTCTGAGAGACCTGCTGAGGATGGGTTACTGTTGTTGGGCAGATTAGAGACCCACAACTGGAAACTTCCAGAAGCAGGGAGTGGTAGCAATTTGAGCATGCTCCACAGTGTACCCTGCTTGTGTGATGTGATGTTGTCAGTCAGATGACTGGAGAGCAGCAGCCTGAGCAGACAGCAGGCAGGAGCTGCCTTGAGGGGAGACCATGTGCTCAGTGTTCTGGAGAGGAGCTGAGCCAGGAGTGAACAAGATGTTTTCTCCATGTAAAGGAGTCATTTGCGACAGACCTTGCAGACATGCATATGGGACTGAGGGCTGGTTGCAGAGGAGAAGAGAAAGCCTGCATGGAATGCTACAGAGGATCCCAGCAAAGAAAGAAGAGGACAGCTATTTCTTGCCACTCGAGCTTCCACACTGGAACAGAGACTGTAGCTGAGAGTTGGGTGAACTCCACACAGACTTTGGGACTCTTGGGTATCTTTCATGCAAGGGATTGTTCTTGGTTAATTGTAGTTTGTTTTCTTAGTATAAGGTTCATTTAGTTAGTAGTTAATAAAGTTCATTGTTATGTTTATTGTAGTAGTATTTTAATGTGTGAGTGTAGCTCTGAGTAAGCTTCGCCGTGAGTCCTGTACAGACTGGATCCTGGGTCTCCAGCTGCTTTTCTCCACAGGGGTTGGGGTGTATTTCTGTGGGGCACTGGGGAAGGGCAATTTAATTAATTTTAGCCCACCCGAAGGTTACACAGGCACAACAAAGAGACACAGCGCTGCATGCTAGAGGAATTAATTACAAACTTTCCAGGGCTGCAGGCAGGGAAGGAGCCAGGGCTTAAAGTAAGGGGGAATGCACTGGAACGCAGTTCCAGGGCCCACAAATTTGAGGGACCAGAGTTCCAGGGCCCCTAAAAATAAAAAAATCCAGCAGAACACATGTTCCACCCTGCCCTGGCTGCTGGCAGGTCCTACACCCCACCATTGTTAATCAAAATATTTATTGTGTTATGCAGTGTTTGCTAGTTTGTCACAATAATTGCTATAGACATAAATGCCATATAAAATTATAAATATTTTTATGGAGCAATAACCGATGCATGTGGTACTGAGAAGTGGTTGTAAATGCCTACCTGGGCTGGGGCCCACACATGCATGAAGGGGGACCAGATAATACAGGAAGGGAGTCCAGAGATTAGGAGGGTTCTGGGGTCCATCAAATTATACTTTAACCACTGGAAGGAGCTACATGGACCTAAATTTGAGCTGTAGATTTCAACATCAGTGCTATACTACTTGCAAGGGTGGTGTTAGCAGGTCAAGTTACAGCCGTATTTTAAAAAAAAATTTACTGCTCTGACAGTGGAGAGACAGGCTGCAGATGATTGAGGTAAGCAGCATTATATTGACCTTCACTGTGAGTGCAGATGAAGGCTTAGCCTCTACTCTATTCTGCGAAGACTTTTACCTCTACAGTTTCCAAAAGATAACTTCTCTGTTCTTTTTAAGTTAAACTTCTAATACCACATTTAATTTCACTAGAATGGAAAGCCTCTAATAAAAACCAAACCTATATTACTGTGTGTTGCAGACTGAGACGACGTAGGAATATCATTATCACAGAGAAGTTTTATCTACATTTTGAACAGCTGAAGTCTCTCTATATATGGTAAAAATTCAGTAATGCCTTTTCTGTTAATATCTTTCAAAACACTGAAGTATTCAAAATATACAAAGTGCAAGTGCCTGAATGATACAACTTTTCAAAAGAGACAAAAACGTGAAGAATAAATGCCTTGAGAAGATTACTATTTTCCATACAGTTTTATTAAGGTACAATGCAGATGCCTCTTCATTTACCGATTTGATACAAAAATAGGAGTTAAAAACATTGCCCTTTGACATGTTGTGACAGCCTTCATTTGTGGGGAGCATTGCCTAGTGGTCAGTATTTAGACCCTTTGACCTGCGGTGGGGGGAGGTTGATAGGGGAGCCCAAGCCCTTCCATTCCACCAGGCTCTGGCCCAGCGCCCTGAGAGGGCTATCAAAAGACTAAAAGCCAGGGACATCTTAAGGCAACCCTCCATGGGTCACTTCCTACCGCCCAATGATTCTCATCTGTGACAAAGATGTGCAGTAAGATAGCTCACCACTTGGCACTTCGGTGTAGCTGTGCATGGCAGGGTACCTCCCTCTCTTTTGAGGTGGCAGCTGCCCCCTCCTGTGTCTTGGACTCAGGTAGGTCAGCTTGAAGTCTTTCCCATTCAGAGTCAGTCAATAAACAATATACAAGAGGAACTGACACAAATAAACAGAATACATAGGAGGGAGCAGGGAAAGCCTCTCTCTCAAGGTATACCTGAAGCAAGTCCTCCCTTCCCTGAGAGAGGAGCCTCTGGGCAGTTGTAGGCAGAGATCCTGCCTTCCCTCAGCTCTTTTCTCAGGAGCAGGTCAGCACACTTCCCTGGTCTACCTCCAAATGAGTTGTTCTGGCAGGGTGGGTCTTGCTGGGCCTTGAGCAATTCCTTAACTCCTTGTTGCCCAGTGTGGGATTTATATACTATTCTCACACATGTCGTATGACACAAAATGTCTTTCTTGCTAAGTTTATTAACACTTCTGAAACAGTTAATCATACTAATTTTTAATCATCCCTTTGGGGCATAGAGACCCCAACTGAATGATCTCTTTCTATTCAGCAAAGCATGTGCTCTGATGCTTTCCTGAGTTGGGGGCCCCAGTCCCTCCTAAAAGGGAAATTTTAAAATAAAAAATTCAATAGTTATAGTTTAACTCTTAACACTGAACTTTAGAAACCCCAAATAAAAGCATCTTTTGAATGTTCCTCATCTTACAGTCATTCTACACACAGACACTGAACACAGTGAATAGACTGGAAAATGTTTGACCTTACATTGATTAGTGGATTAGAGACTCATTGTATAGCCTACTACTTACTCACAGAGAAATCCACATTCTAAGCAATATTATTAAAGGATTGCTTGGGGGAAATTCTCCATCCAATGATATATAACCACCCCTTTGCTTCAACAAAGAGAATAATTCTCCTCTTCTGTCGCCATTTGTACAAGACTTGACCATGAATAATAGGTTTATGGTTCTCATTAATATTATTCAGTAATAGAGATACAACTTCTATTTTCCTTGACATCCAGTTCTAACTGGGGAATCCGTAGGCACAGTGAATTGATTAACATACTAGAAAGAATTAAAATGCATTGTAAAAATTCTTCTTATATGACTAGAGAATTTTAAATGGAATAAAAAATAGTCATATCTAGGTCCCCAGAAAATCAATGTTGGCACCTTTGTTTAGCAAAAAAGAATCCTGGGTAATAATAAAACAAAGGCGTGATGGAGCCTGCAGATGCATGATACAATAACAAACGTTATTAGCTTACATTTTATACAGAATCTTTCAGCTTGAAGGATAGCATAGTCTTTTGAAGTACTAACAGCAATGAAATACTCTGGGGAGAAAAGTAAAAGGAAGCTGGATAACTTAGACAAACCACACTGCATAAGATCAGTGGGAGGGGAAATTTTTGTCAAGGACACTGACTTAGTCTATAAAAAACCCTGTCATAAGTGTTCTGGGATCTTTGTGGCCTGATACTCACAAATGTGTGCCAAATTACGTGTGCAATCTCAGTAATTCTATCTGCAAAGTAAGCAATTATTATTTTTTTCTTAAATCAGGCCTTTAATGTCTAAGCTCTGCTGACAGAACCAGTTTATGAGAGCTCAGCCCAAAAAAGCCGTGCACAATAACTGCATGGGACTCAATTTATCTATCTCAGAAAAAATAAGGACAGTAATCTTCAGTTTCAAGGACTTTGACTACTTCTACCTGATGCTTAGACCAGGAAGCCAGCCCATCTCACAGCTATAGCCTTTATGCTCCAATTCCTTTTTTCTTTAGGTCTTTTTTATAAACCAGAAGCACAGAGAACAGAGATCTATTTTTCCCCCAGTGTAAATCACTTTTTTTATAAATAGGCAGACACATGTGATTTTTACATTCTAATTAATTCAAATCACATCAGCACTTCATTTTAACCAAAATGTAAAACTCTATGTGCATGCATTTACTTGGCACTATATCCTATAATAATCAGATCAGAAGGAAAGAAGGAAAGAGTTAGTTTACAGAATCTTTGCTGTTGTCAGCATTAGTATTTTAGTAGACGGGTTGAAAAGAATCAAAACGTGAAATAGAAAATTATTAAAGAGTTATATTATAATTGTATTATAAATGAAAGGAAATTATAAAGTTATTAGCATTTGTTAACCACAGCAAGCTCAGCTGACACTTAAAATAATGTGATTTTGTATTATCAATTCAGTTATATATGAAGATTTCCACTTCCACTGAAAACAGTGGCAGAACACCCCATTGTCTTCAGTGGGAGCAATACTGGAGCCATCAGCATGGAACTGATTAATACAATTTTGAACAGTGATATATTTTTTAAAATCTTCACTATCATAGGATATAGTGCCAAGTAATTATGATTTACTGATTTTTTTTTTTTTTTGGTAAATAAATAAAATACAGTGACCTTCCATTACTTGACCAGTCCCTTAGTCCCCATATTTTTGGGTAGTAATTTACCCTTCACATACGCACACTGATTTCCCTAAATAAATTTAACTTAGTATTTGCCATATATAAAGTATTTTCTACAAGAAGTACATGAAAATTCAAGAAAAAACTAGATGCTAAAGAAAACATCCATTTATCTAAGGTAAAACTGACAACATTTTAGAGAGTGATCCCCACGGGTAGAACAGTAAATTTAGCATCAGTTCTGGCAAGTGGATAAGAGATTGAAACTAAACTTGGTCTCCCAAACATCGGTCAGAAGAGATTGGGATGGTTGTGGAAGTAAAGATGTGACAGCCATTCTCACCCTCAGGTTACAGAGGTTTATGCTCACAAACACTCCAGGGCAAGAGATTCAGAGCATCCTTACAATCTAGATTTGTAGGAGACAATCAGCCTTCACTACTACCATGAGTCAGATGCTTCAAAGCAACTGTGCTATCTGCACAGAGGGTTGCCTTGCCTGTTGTTGCCTAACGAAGGAGCAAGTTTCTGACTCAAGATAACTTTGAGCAGGTTGAGCTTTCACCACTCATTCACTCAGAATGGGCGGTGAAAGCTCCTCCGTTACAGGCAAGGCAACATTTGAAAGGAATAAGCCAAAGCTTGATCCCTTGTAGCAAAAAACCAAGCAAATAAACAATGCAATGTTTGCTGGCATCCTAGTTCTTTTTAATACCTAGTGAGGGAAACTGTTACTACCTAAGGGTGAGTCTACTCTTAGAAATTAAGTCGACTTAAGCTCATTTTAAGTCGAATTTGCTGGCTAAGTCGACTTTAGAAAGTCGACTTAGCCAGTGTGGACATGGAGTAGACATGGAAAGAGAAGTGAAATCTCACATTAATATTAATTTAATACAGTTAAATTAGGCTGAAGTTTTGGAACAGTATCTCAAGGGACGTGGTAGAAGTTTCATTAGCTGAGATATTAAAATTTGACTGGATAAAGTACTAGGCAATGTACTGTAATAAATAATTCTTCACCATCCCCAGTGATGACCTAAGAGCTCTTTTCCATCTCTGTGAATCCTTTATTTAGAGAATCAAGGTTTCTCACTATGGGTGATTGAGAGAATTTATAATAACTCACCCTCTTGGTGCTTCGACACAAAGACTTTATTGAGATTATATTTTAATGTCATGAAAAACTCCAACTGATCAATTTAATATTTATATTTAAGTGATTTTTTTACTAACCCTACTTAACATGAATGTATTTTTTTTACCAGAACAGTACTTTTTCTTCATTGGAGGATTTAGTTACATCTATTTTTATTAGGTTGGGCTAACTGTACACACAAAAGCTAAATTGTTACCATTGACATTTTTTATTAATCTAAATAAGCAAAAACTGGTTTATATTTGTTGTCCTTCTTTGAAAAACAAAGCACGAAATCAGACTGTATGGTATCTGGGGTTTGCATTTTCACCAAAAACATTATATATCTGGAGAGACACATTAACAGCTGCAGACTCTATCCTGGGTCTCAGAAAAGCCTTCAACAGGATAAATTATGAAGCTGCAGCCTGCTCTCTATAGTGTAATGGATGATTTTTGGCTATGTCGACAGCCAGACTTCTTGTCATCCTGCTGAGCAGCAAGTCAAATTGAACTTTAATTACTGTTATCAGGACAGTGTGCAATTAAACATGCATATCTCAGAATCTGGTGTGGGGGGGGGGGGAGGAAAAGGAACAAGGGATATCAAGGAGTCACAAGACAAACTTCTTTTTGATGCTTTTCATTAAAGACAATGTGAGCTCTATATATGAAGTGAAAAAAAAAACCCCCTCAAACGTTCACGAAGTATCATGCACTGCCTGGAAAGTTTAATTATTACTAACTGGCTTCCAATAAGCAGTAGCTTAAACCATATTTTGATCAAAACGATACTAAATGCTAAGTTAAAGATGATGATAATACAGTTCTGATCCCGCTCACCCAATTAAAATCTGTTGTTGTTAGCACTCAGTCTAACAAAGCAAAATCACACTTAAATTTATCTCCTCTCCTCAGATCACCTCAGTTTCTCGGCGGAAAAAATTCTATTGATCCTGTAGGATAAATTTTTAAATATCCTTGCCTCAGTTGTCCTACAAAACATGTTCACACACATACTACCTTGGGAGAAAACCTACTGGCACATGAGAGCTGATACGGTTATTTTTGTCAATGCTAATATATAATTTCCACATGCAAATTGTAGACATAACCAAGGCACTAACCGTGACAAATGTGGATCTATTATACAAATTAAGAATTTCCAGGAACTCCTACTATGTAGTGTGATTTTATAGCCAAATAACAAAAAAATGGAAAACTGAAAAATCACAAAGGTCAATCAGCTGTAATCAAGGGGAAAAGCATGCAAAGTCATTGTAAGCACAGAGCCAAAGTATGACACTCATTTGTAAACAAGATGCCAAATTGTTAAGTAATTGAAATGGAAAGGAAAGTCCTGTTTCAACATAAATTAAGATGATGAAGTCACCTTTCTGTAGAAGAGACTGTTTAGAATCTGAATAAGTCCCACATGATCAGCAACCCGTAACCAGTCAACAAGTGAAAGACCAATCTCATGATATGCAGGGTGCCTCTACTTCAGGGGTCAGCAACTTCTGTCAACCCACATGCCAACCCCTCCTCCCTGATCCTTGGCCAGTGCCAGCAGCCACCTAAAAATTCCGTGGTGGCCACAGCTGGAATGGGACGGGAGCACTTCCCAGGCATTCTGCTGAAAGGCCCCCAGGCATGCCCCAGAAGGAAGCTGCCTAGAGCAGCGCCTCTTGGGGGTCCCCAGGCAAGCCATGGAAAGAAGCTGCTCGGAATGGCTCCTTGTGGTGGCAGAACACTGTGGAGAGGAGCTACCCTGGGCAGCTTCTTTACATGGCATGCCTGGGACTTGGGCATGGCGGGGATCCCCCTTGCCACAGCTGACCCCAAAAGAAGCTGCCAAAGTGGCTTTCGGTGGCAGGAACAGCAATTTCTGTGGTGCCACAGAGGGTGCCATGTGCCTCTCCAAATGGGCTTGATGCCACTGTCAGCTGGATTAACGGAGGGGCTATGAGGGCTTAAACACCAGACCCTGGCCTGAAAGGGGGACCCAGGCTCCAGCTCCTATGGCCCCTGCCAAATCCGGCCCTGCCGTGTGGCTAAGCAGGCACAGCGCCAGGGACAGATGGCAGAGCCACTGCCTTGCTGGTATTGGGGGAGCAGAGCTTTGGGCCGGAGGCATTCTCGCTCCGTTCCTGGGCCGGCTGCTCCGTCCCCGGGGGCAGGGCCAGGTCTGCTGATGCATGGTGCAGCTCTGGCGTGTGGCCTTCCAGGGGGCTGCACCGGAGGCCATACCGAGGCCCTGGTATGGCCTCTGGTGCAGCCCTTCAGGGCTTTACCGAGCCTCATCACGGGCCAGCTGCTCCACCCCCAGAATGGAGCGGAGCAAACAGGCTGGCCCGCCCTGCCCTGCCCCAGGGGATGGACCAGCCAGCTCAGGGGCGGATGTGGCAGGAGCATGGCCTCTGCCCCACCCGCCCAGCATGGGCCCAGGCAGGGGCCACCATGGTGGTGGGGGGCTGTGGCCCCTGGCTGGGGGAAGAGCCCAAAGTGCTGGGGCAGACCAGAGGGGAGGGAGCCCAAAGTGCTGGGGCAACCCAGGGCCTCTTAATGAGGGCTGACTTCCAGCAGGTGTGCCAGGGGTTGCCTGCTCTACTGTCTCCTATAACTGCTTCTCCACCATGGGCCCCTGCTGCTGATGATGATTTTTTAAAAGGGAAGCCTCTGAAATCCACCTTTCCTACTTTAGTCACTACAGTAACTGTGGTGTCCATTCAATTACCATGTCCTCCTGTATTTGATGTCACCCAGGGAAGCTATTTAAATCCAACTGCCTCAAAAGCACACATCTATCACAGCCCAGAAACACAGCCATCATCACTTGTTTTTGTTAAGCTATTTTAGATAATCAAGCTTTTAAAAATCTCATACATTTCCAATTTTATTTAATTCAAGGCCGATTTCAAAGGTTCCCATTGATTTTTATTTCATCCACACAGCTTTTGTCCGTCCCTTTTTTCAGGCAATTTAACAGAGTTAATCCTTACAGATAGGAAAGTTTTTCTACATTCAGAACACTTTATCCAATCCAATTTTACTTATAAAAGAACAGTGTAAAGGACTGGTGTTCTTGCTAGACCTTGGCTAAACAATAGGAACAATTGCAGGAACTGATCCCAGAATGATACAGCATGGCCTAACTTGTTAATCTCCCAAAGATACTTGAGAAGAAGAGCTGGCTGAAGTTTCTAGTTGCTCAACCACTGCAAATTGCATTTCACCATCAGGTTCCTTTGATACATTCGTGGTGAGACAATATGAGACAGACCTTGTATGTAGAAGAAAGAACTCTGAGCCAAAAGTATCATACCTGGTACTTCTATAATGCTTTTCATCCAAAGAAATCAAAAAACTTTCCAAGCACTAATGGAGCTTTACAACACATCCAGGAGAGTATTACTATCCCCATTTTACAGATGAGGAAGTAGGGGCACAGAGAGATGTGACTTGACTGTGACACAGCAAGTCAGAGACAGACTAGAACGCAGTACTACTACTCTGATAGTCTATGTCTGGCCCCTCTTGGAGCATTTCTGAACAGGGCAGGGCCAGAGCTCTGACTTCCCTGCACATTGAGGTCCTAATCTGCAGGCAATAGATCTCCTCACAGGTGCAAAGAGCTTATTTAAATTCTTTGCTGATCAGATCCTGGAAAAGCTGTGCTGGAGGAATCACTGGCTACATCTGCTGTCATGGTGAAAAAAATTCACTTTGCTTGCCTCAGCACCCACAAGTAATATAGAATGCATCTCTTCCTCCCGCCCAACACCCCATAAAACATATAACTGAGCCCTAATTCAGAAGGCATTAGTGGGATGTTTGATGATATTGAACATAGATTTAAAATTCAACAATAAAGTGAATTAAAAGACAACCAAGGATTCAGCTTGACTGGAAGGACACCAGTTTAAAATGTAATTGTTAAAAAAATAGGTTCTGGCATCTGAGACTATTTACTAAAATCCAATAAAAATTAGACTGATAAAGAAGGTTCTAGTAAACCTGAAGTCAATTTAATAACATCTACATTAATATTCTCTTTGAAGTGACTCAGGCTCTGAAAATTTGTTTTTATAACGAAGAAAATATAGGTGGTTTCTCGAAATTAAATATATCACTTAAACTTTTTAATGTCTTGTTGTATAGGAGTTATTTTTACTACTAATAAAGATTACTTTCACATTAAGAATTCGATCTCACACATTCTTACTTATGGGGGTAGCACTTTTGCTAACCCCATAAAAAACAATGGGATTAGTTGCTTGACTAAAGATTATTCATGAAAGGATTTATGGATTTAGGACTTTATACACTTACTATTTCCTGATCATTTTTAACACTGAAGTGCAAAGTTTCTACAATGTTTTTATTTACCTGACTCTTGTCTTGTAGTTTTCAGAGTCATAATATACATAATATACAAAATTGATAGATGTCAGCCTTATATGTTCCCTCTGCTCTGGGGGAAAGATTGAGAGAACAAGACATTCATGCAAATTCTGAGAAGGACCATGAAACACCATAGAGAACAAAATAAATAAAAATAAATAAATAAATACATAAAACTGGGTCTCCAAGTCAAACCATTAGAGGGTAGAACAAGTATCCCATTCAATCTGATCAAATGCCATTTAAGACTCAAGACAGAGAGCAGAGTCACATGAGAAAGTGACTTTTTAGCTGAATGAATCAGACATGAAGAAAATTAAATGGATGATTGTTTAATATTCTCTAAACAATTTGCTAACATCACAGACATTTGATATTACAGACTAATAATTTAGACCTAAAGGGAAATTCTTAATAGAGTTCTCTAAAATAATTAAAAATATTATGCACATACAAGACAAAAGTTCATCTACATAGGAGATTTCATACACAAATCAATAATTTTGAAATAAATTCCAGGGGCTTTTTTAAAAGGGGGGGAGGGAAGAATAATATTAAAATAAATATAAAATATAATTTAAACCATTTGCATCAAGCATTTCTAATGTTCAGGTTTTTAAGCAAATGTAAACTGGTTTCTATAATACTTTATTACCATAGCCTGAAATACTGTAAAGACAGGGTAAGCTATCTGAACACTGAGAATTAGTTATAGGATTGTTTCGCTTGTCTCCACATAAAGCCATAATGACTTTAATCTAATTTAATGTTATATTCTATCTTGGCATTGTTCTAGAATGCTGGGAACTGCCAGGGTTCAAACTTAGCGGAGAAACAGGGTGCTCTCTCATAGACTCGTGGTTCTTAAGGCATTCCCTTTAAATCGCTGTCTTAGATTTCCTTTGTGTTTACATCAGGAGGTGGTCTCTTTTCTTCTCTTTTACATATATCTGGTGGGAAAATAACATCTTCAGAGGCAGGAGTTAACAGGTTCTTCATAAGCAGTTTCTTAAGTTCTGATAAAGGAAAGGAGGGAGGAAGGAGAAAGGAACGAGGGAAGAAAGCTAGTCTTCCAGTTAAGACACAGAACTGGAACAAGAAATCTGGGGAGAAATTCCTTGATCAAATCAACGATGCTTCCATGGGAATGAAATCAACCCCTAGCTTCTTTTCTTGGTTCTGACCTGAACTCTCAGTGACCCAGTCACCTAACCTCTCTATGCCTCAATGTTCTCATTTGGAAATGATATTTACCTTACAGGGTATTCCAAAGCTAACTCCATCCAATTGCTCACGAGGCACTTTTACAGAAAACCATGAATGAAAGTACTATAGAATGGAGAAAAGCAAATAACTATCTTCTTCCTTGAGGTACAATAAAGCAGGTGTGAAATATCAAACTTATCTTCCACTGTCTTGTTAGCTTTTTCCTTCCATCTTTTCTGCTTGTAAGCTACACTCATTTTGTCCATCCACTGAATGCAAAAGTAGTGCAAGCATAAACACTGGAGAGTCTGGTCATCGGCAGACAGGATCATACCAAAGACCTCTGAAGTGCAGTATATGAGCATATACTGCCTGAGCTAAGAGTCACGTGGCTGTAATACATTCATAAGTCTCTAGGCACCTCTAGAGGGGCAATACACCAAGCAGGCATGTGTTACATTCTGGTTTATCATTTACACCTGTTTTCTGACCAGTTTACACCTCGGGTGAAATGCCAGCCTTATTGAAGTAAGTGAGACTTTTGCTACTGGTATCAATAGAGCTAGGTAAGGCACAATTTTCACAGCCCTTTACATTTCTGCTGAATTTGCCCAAGACATTTCCATGAGAGTTCCACTGCTTAACCCTGGATGAAATTAGTCCTGTAAGTTTCTATTTCCTTCCTATAGTCACAAATTAATACAGAATCGTAATCCCTTCTTTTCTTCCCAGGAAGTGAAAATCATTTTTTTTATAGTTACTCAAAACTGGTTTTGTGGCTTACAGGCTCAGAAGTAAACATCTTACAATCAATAGTTCAGCAGACGTACATTTTGTAAAACTAAGTATGTTCTGTCATTTGCTAAGATAGCAGGAAATAAACTATTTTCTGTATAATCTATTTTGCTACACACTGTCTTTTTTCTGTTGTGAAAAGCTCAAAACAAAATAGCCGTTTTACTGAGTCCTTTTTCATTGCATTGCAAAAATTCAGCCACACTGTTTTATTGGATTATTTTGCTCAGAGGAAATAGAAATCAGCTTGACTTCATACACGTTCTGTATAGCTATATTTGAGGTTGCAGAATATTAAACTGTACAAAAGGCAGCTTGAGCATCACAACCCTGATGGATTAGTCTTATAAAATGCAATAGAAAATGGTATCTTTTCTATAGAACTTTTATACCAACCATACACATTTTCAAGTCCCACTGACATTATTAAGCTAATAGGCGATATGGGAGGTAGTCACTTGTAAAAGTTTACATAAAACAACAAAAGATTAATGACAGAGGACAAGGAAACCATGTAGTTAAATATTGAGTGATGCCTATCACCTAAAATAGAAAGTCTAGATCAGTGGTGTGCAAACTTTTTTCCCTCGGGACCCAGTTGAAAAAAATCATTTATTCCTGTGACCTAACAATTACATCTTTGAGCAATGCAACCAAGTCTTTTGGCAGTGGCAACAGGGGGCGCCGCAAGCCAGTAGCTGAGGGTTTGCAACCCAGGACTGGGTCCCGACCGGTGGTTTGAAAACCACTGGTCTAAATAAAATGGCCAACTGGAACTAGTAGCAAGAGGAGAACAAAGTCACTATTCTGACCAGATGGGTAGCCAGTTGCACCAGACTAGATTCTTCAGTGGTTGTTCTCTAAAATACCCAACATAGTTGGACAACTTGAAGACTGAGATGAAAGGGATTCATTCAGCTTTTTAGTATTGCCTTAATTATGATTTAAAGGTGTGTTGTTAGAACATGTTGAGTTGAAGTCTGAGCTCCTCCCAGACTTTAACACATGCTAAACTACTCAAGTTAATAGCAAACTCTGCCTTCGCTGCACTAGAGCTTTAGAACTGGGAGTTAGAAATGGTTAGTTAATATATTACAGCTATGCTTTTTAAACCTAGTCAAAATAAGACTAGTATCCTTAAGCACCAAATAAAGAGCAGTTTATGAGGGAATTTTAAAGAAACAGATTGTAGAAACTAATCTGGGCTAAAAAGCCAGGACTGAAATTGTACAGCAGTTTAGAGGGGAAAAAAAAGCTCAGCCTCATCCTCCTGCCACAGATTTGGAAGACACTTTATTCAGGGAACTGTACCACTTATTTATATTAACATTTTGGTCTGTTTTAAATGGCAACATATGTCTGTATCAGGCAGAGCCATTTCAGGATTGAAATATCACCTAAAACTAGTCCAGAGCTCATTTTTACAGACCATAATGGCAGGTCTATGGAGTTAGTTGGATGAACCCCAAAGTTAGTTTGTTCCAGTGGTAGAGACCCCTGCTTTGGGGCTGAAGGTTCTATCCCTGCTCATGACCCGAAGGTCCAAACTTCATCAAATTCCTTTACCATAATGGTATTTGTACAAAAGAATATTATGAGAAAACATTCCTATAAATTAATGTGGACTGCACAAGGTCGATGTAAGAGGTACCACATATCAAAACAGAGCAGACTGCAGGTGTGCTTATTTTGAACAGGAAGTGCAGACTGGAGGAACTACATATCCTAGCTACATCGTTCCAACTTGATCTCAGAAGCTTTCCATTGATGCAAGTTGGAGCTTGAAATAACTAACTGATCCCAGGGCAGCATCTCCAGAGTAAAGATGATGAGCCTGAGTTCCCACTTCATTATTTCAGTATTATGCTGGTTTGATCCCATTTAAGGATCAGGAATGGGTTTCAGATATACTAAAGAATTCTACTTTAAATATATCTACAGTACTTTCCACTACCTTGTTTGTATTATACTTTATATTCTTATAGCGTGTTTAAGTTAATATTGCTTGTCATATCTAGTAATCTATTAAAGAAACATATTAAAGGACCTCCAGACTTCAGCTCTGACTATGTATAAAGAACAACAATGGAACAATGAAAGGTTCAAAGGCATGCCACATGAAAAATATAAGTGCAAGAAATTTTACCTCTACACATCACAAATCTCTTTCTGGAAAGAGAAACCATTTAAAATAAAGACAAAATTTATTAAGCAGGCATAATATGTTTAGAAAACATCCTCCCTTGAGAAATAAAGGTGTTGGACAAAGAATGTGTTAGAAGGAAATTTGATATTTTTTTAGTAAAGAGCAATGTAGAAGATAGAAATCTGTACGGATGTTGACAGCCCTTAAAGTTTGCAACTTCTTCCTTATAATAAATTAATCCCATACTATGACCTGTAGAACAGATTAAAGAAAATCACAAACTAACTATGGCATTGGCTCTAGCAGAGACAGAAATAAATAAGAGGAAATGGGATTTACCATTCTGCTAATTTGACAAGACAAGCTAATTTGCTAATTTAAAGAGACAAGAAAACAAGATTTTTTTTCCCCTTCTGTTCATACTTCATTAAAAAGGAGAAGCCAGACAGCTAGCCCACACAATCTCTTTATAGGGTCCACAGTGGAGATGAGTGAGGTCACTGGATATTGAAAATTTATAGTTTACTCCCTGTGCACATTCTTCCTTCTCTGAAACAACTGCAAATCACAATAGGCTAAATTCATTATGCTTAGGGCAAAGTTAGTAATTCACACAGAAAGTTTACCATGTTTCAATCCTCAAATTGCTTACGTTAGGTGCCAAACTGAAACGCTGTTTGCAACAGTTCATCTTTAACTAAGGCCTTGTACACACGATCACTTTATCGGGCATTAACAATCATTACCGTGCGATACCAACAACAGCGTACACACATGCAATAGGGCTGTTGCGCATTAACTGCCTTGTTATAGCGCAATACAAAAACCACCTCGACGAGGGTGGTAGCAGTTAACGCGGAACAGCTGTTGTGCCTTTCCACTCGTGTGTACGCTTACCGCGCAATGACTGGCCTCCGGAAGTGTCCCAGCATTCCAAAGTCGTCCTCTCTGGTCTTCTCTCCACCCGCTCTGTGGCCGTGACGAAACAGTCCCCGCTCTGATCAGATTCCCGGGATTTTCAAATTTCTTGTCTGTTTCACTTCCTGTTCTCTTCCTCATGGAGTGGAGTGCAGCTCCGATCATCAGTAGCAATGGCAGCCCATCATGGAAGCACCCCTTTGGAGCACGGCAGAGGTGCTGGACCTGATCAGCATCTGAGGAGAGTCCGCTGTGCAGTCGCAGCTACGCGGCAGCAGGCGAAATTATGATACATTTGGCATAATTTCTTGGGCCATGTCAGAGAGAGGTTATGATAGAGACACGGTGCAGTGCAGATCAAAGGTGAAGGAGCTAAGAATAACATATCACCGAGCGAAGGAGGCAAACCGCCGTTCTGGATCAGCGCCTGCTACATGCAGGTACTACAAGGAAATAGAAGCGATCCTCAGTGGGGACCCCACAATCACTGCAAAGAGTCCCATGGACACATCGGCCCCCTCCAGTGAATGCCAGACCCGAGCAGGATGAGGACGTGATCGATGAGGAGGAGGAGATGGAGGATGACCTGGAGGAAAGTGCAACAGCGTGTAGCCAGGAGCTCTTCTGCACCCCTGCTGAGACATCCACCCAAGACATGAATTGCAGTGTGTCCTCCGAGGCGGCAGAGGGGGGTTCCGGTAAGTTTCTCTTTCGTGCAGCTATGGCTCCTGCTAAAATATCATTGTCCGGGGCGGGGGTGCTTGCTGTCTCAGTCCCCGCTGTGCACGCTCGCTCTTTACTCTGCATTCATTAGAAGTGCATCAACACAAGCAGTGATTGTCAAAAAATCATCTGAATTTAGGTCAGTAAAGGTTTCCTCGATGTACCTCCAGAGCCTAATACTCAGGTTAGATGGGAGAGCATTTGTGTCTACACTCCCAAAGACAGATACTCTGCCTTGCCAGCTGCAAAGCACAGCCCTGGGAACCATGGCAGCACACAGTACAGCAGCATACGGTCCTGGCTTGCAACCTGTGGCATGTAGGATATGTATTCTAGCTGGCAGGGGCACTCTGAGAAAAGAGATATCAGGTCCATCTGTGTGCCCTGTGCAGAATGTTAGCCCCCAGTAAGCTTTCTATTAGGACATACCTTGTCCGCTTCAGCGAAGCCCATAGGATGTTGACTGCCCTGCACCTTCCAGTGGAATGTGCTACTGGAAGGTTACATTGGTTATCTAGGCTCTGTGTTAACAACAGCTTTATTATTATTTTTTTTTTTAGATTCGACCTTCACAAGGCCGGTGTCTACCCCAGCTGACCGCATGAGAAACATTCGGCGGCGTGCTTGAAGAAACAGGGAGGATATGTTTCAGGACCTGCTGAAAACAGCACAGGAATCCGCGAGGCGCCCCCGCAGTTAGGGAATCCCATGGCAGCAAAGCCGTCCACAATCTCACGAACATTGCCCAACGTCACCGTCCTCCGTAGCAGAATGCGATTGATGGCTCGGCAGACTTGTGAGAGGGCTAATCCGACGGTGGACCTCCCGACTCCAAACTTATTTGCAACCGACCGGTAGCAGTCAGGAGTCGTCATCTTCCAGACAGCAATCGCAACACGCTTCTCCACGGTTATGGCTGACCTCATGTTGGTGTCTTTCCGTCGCAGGGCAGGGGCCAACTCTGAACACAGTTCCAGAAAGGTTGCTTTCTGTATTCGAAAGTTCTGTACCCACTGCTCGTCATCCCACAGCTGCATAACAATGCGATCCCACCACTCGGTGCTTGTCTCTCGCGACCAGAAACAGCGTTGCACCGTGTGCAGATGATCGGTGAAGGAGCTGAGCAACGCGGTGCTGTTGCTCTGCATGGCGTTGATCAGCCCCTGCTCCTCAGCGTCCTCATCTGACTCGGAGCTCATTGCGTACTGAGCAACCAGCCGAGATGTATTTAGAATGCTGAAGGCGACAGTGGAGATCAGAGCAGGATCCATGCTGTCGCTGTTGTGATTGCTCACAAGTAGTGCGTCACTGCACTGTTGAAAATAGGCGCGAGTTGCTATTGGCAATGAGGAAGACGCAAAGGGAACACGGTGCACCACGGGAAACTGAGGTTTTACCCATGATGCTTTGCGTTCCTTTCCTTCATCCCATGATTCCAAGCGTAGATTGAGGGAAAATTGAACTGTGGGATAGGTGCCCAGAATTCATTGCACTACACTGCGATATTGCAAAGAATTCTGTTGCATTACAAGGAGCGACGTGTGTACGCGCTATCCCGCAATAAAGGTCACGTGTTTTTTATAGCGCGATTGCCATGTTGCACTTTAATCTGATCGTGTGTACATAGCCTAAGACTCTCTGTACAGCATGTTAGTGGTAGTCTTAGTTCATACACTGTGATGAACTGATTTCATAACCAAATAAGGGTTGTTCTACCTCTGCTTTTAGTCTGCATTATCTGGTTTTTGCTTTACATTACTCTGTTTATATTATTTCATTACCATGGAAGAGTTTAGAAATATGTACGTGTACTTCTAAATTATGCTCTGAGAGGATCCCTTCTGAAATCAAACAGGATGATCATAAATCAGGTACAAAACTGAGCTAAAAGGAGGACCAAAGCTGACACTCTGATTAGATGGAGCCAAATTGTCATGACCGTTGTTAAAAGCAAGGGGTGAGGGGCAATTTCCCTTCAAATATACACCTACAGTTCCCACTGTCTTTACTAGGAGCTGCACATGTATGTCAGAGAACAGAATTTGGCTCAAGATTTGCACTGACAACATTAAATAAAACCTGTTCTTCAGCCTTATGCAGCAATTGAATGGTTTTGGTATAGTGTCACAAACCACATTCTGTAAATATGCTACTATCTTTTTTCCTTCTCTAGAATACCTCAGGCTATGTCTACACTTGTAATTTTAAGTCGACTTTAGCTGACTTAACTAAGTTGACTTAAAAGTGACTTAGTTAAGTCGACTTAGCATGTCCACATAGCCACTTAGGAAGCTGCTTAAGTCGATTTAAGGAAAGTGTAGTGTAGACGCGGCTTAAATTAAGTTGACTTAAGCAAGCTTAAGTCAACTTAATTTCTAGGTGTAGACGCACTCTCAGTGAGCAATGCTTCCTGTTACACTATTTGTCTAATGCTTGACCATGTTTCTGGCAGCTAATCTGATCAAAAGAGAGAAGAAACTATAGTTTTAAAGGAAGATGAGAGATTAAATAAGTCCAGTTAATTTATATTTCAATGGACTTTAACATAGCTGATCAACATGCATCTATAGAAGAATTATTTTTAAAAGAGAATGATCAGGATTTCCATGACAGTTATAGAAAAGGGACATCCCTGATCAAAGGTAAATGCAAATTCATCTAGGACCAGACACTCATTAAACATAAATTAGTGTATGTTCATTGAAGGCACTGGCAGAGAATCTGAGGTTTAATCCAACAAGGTGCTCATTCCAGTCTGGAAAAGTGCTTATGTTAATAGCTGTATAAACAGTTCATCTACTCATACATTTAAGCACTTTGCTGGATCAGAGCAAGAGCACTCAGCACTTGTCAGGATTGAGCAGCTGGCCACCCACTCTTATTAAACAGCTGTTTTTCCATCAATGAATTTTGTAGAAGGGCTGTAGCATCTGGCTTCATAAGGATAAAACTGAAACTCCTTACCTCTGTCCAAAACTCATGCTATGAAATGTTGTCACCCATCTATGTAAGCAAATGCACTTTTCTGAGACAAGCAAACTCAAATAAAATGTAAGTAATCATCTTTCATTTAAATGAACCCAAAATACAGTATATCGTGCTTTAGACTGTGGCGGTTATTTGCTGAAAAAAACACTGAATGGCACAAGGACTTGTTTTGAGAACATAAGAATGGCCATACTGGCTCAGACCAATGGTCCATCTAGCCCAGTGTCCTGTCTTTCAACACTGGGAAGGGCTAAATGAGTCAAAGGGAATGAACAGAACAGAGCAATTATTGTGTGATCCATCTCCTATTGTCCAGTTCCAGCATCGGGCATTCAGACGCTTAGGGAGACCAAGAGCATGGGTTTGCATCCCTGACCAAGTTGGCTAATAGCCATTGATGGACCCATCCTCCATGATGCATGGCTTGAAAAGGGAAATGTAAAAGAAGGTAATTGTAAATGTAATAGAAAATACTCCTGTTTCATGCATGAGACAAACAGACATAAGTCTGTAGACAGTCTACTTCACATGATGTTCTGTGTTTTTATTCCTTATAGATATTTGAAATGTTCTGGTATCTAGCAGGTGAATGACCTAGGCAAAAAATGTCTAGTTCAGCAAATGCTCTTTGATGTTGTTATTGTTAGAAACTGCCAGAACAAATAATCATAAATTTCTGATAATGTACAATGTACATCATGTCCAGATAATGTTCTGTCTGAACACAACAGTTTAGAATACAAGAACACGGGCACTCCTATTCTCTGCCTGTGGCACACAGTACTCTAGTTTCTTATGGGCTGCAGTCCTTTAGTTTAATTTCACTTGTTAGGTTTAGTGTACAGGTTTTGGGTTTTGTTGATGGCCCATGATCCACAGAAGGTCAGACTAGGTGATCTGGTGGCCCCTTTTGGCTTTAAACACTGAATCTTGGACTCTATATTTCTTAATGATTATGGGTCAAATCAACTTCTTTCTGCTGAAAACCCAAAAAGGGGATGAGGGAAGGCAGGCAATGTTCCTCCTTTTTCCCTCAGGGGAAGGCAGTTTTAAATCTCTTGGGGAATCCCTTTTAGTCAAAGCTGTAACAAAGGTACCAGGAATCAGCATGTCACCTACATACGCCAACCATATCCCCTCACTAGCCAGTTTTTCAGTTGTGGTCCAACCAGCCCCCAGCAGGTGTCTCCCCTAGAGGAGGCCCAGCTCCATGGCTTCCTAGGCTATGTCTACATTTGAAAAGTTAGGTCACCTTTATGAAGTTGATTTAATAAAGTCGACTTTTAGTCGACTTAAAGTGGACCTTTTTAAGTTGACTTAAAAAGAGTCGACTTAACTTTTCAAGTGTAGATGGGGCCCCTTTTCGACCTTATTAAGTCGACTTACCATTTTAAGTTGTCTTAATAAGCTCCACCAAGGTGCGAATCCCCGTCTCCACTGGCTTAAGTCGACTTAATAAAGTCAACTTAAGTGCTAGTTTGAATTAAAACGAGATGTTATTAATTCAAACTAACTTTTCCTTAATTCGACTTAAGGAGCAGCTTAACCAGACTTAAGGAAAGCCCAGTGTAGAGGCAGAGTATTTTAAGTCGACGTAAGCCTCCTTAAATCGACTTAATTTCTAAGTGTAGATGCACCCCTAAAGTGCAGGCCAACATCAACTGGTGATTAATTCAGCCCATTATCTTTTTTCTTTTCTTTTCCTTTTCTTTTTTTGCCAGAAGTGAGAGATTTGCTAGAAGGAACAGGCTTTCCAGCTGTGAGGCCAGGTTTGGGTACAATCATGTTGCTCTCTGTAATAAATATTGTACAGTGTAGCTTCCCCTTGCTAATGGTCTGCAGGGAGTTAGTTGGCTAGTTAGAAAGTGCTGGTTCCTCTTCTTTGTTTCCAGCAGACAAACTGCATTACAAGACAACAAAAAAAACCCATTAAACACCTGCCTAAAGTCACATAGTTGCCACAGAAATGCTATGTAGTTCCAAATGAGAAGAGCTAGTCTCTGCAATTGGGAGTGAGAGGGCAGACCACAGTCATGCTCCCGCTCTCTCTCTCTCTCAAAAGACTACAGGGGTTTATATCCCAGCAATGTGATAAATAGTGGGAAGACAATGAATAATTGTTCGTCTCTTGAGGTTGCCTCAGAGCTCGGAGCTACCATGCAGATAAAAGACCCAAGGTCAGGAGGAGGTAACTAACTGGAGAAGGTCAGTAACTGAAATGCTCTTGTACGGAGCCTGTCTGCACTGTATCACTCCTGTAGAAATATAAAGGTTTCCTGTGTTGTCCTTCTCTATAGCCTCAATTGTGCCCTGCATGGGGTCATAAGGAGCTGCACTGCCCCAGGCAAAACACTGAGAAGTTCAGGAAAGCAAAAAGACTCCCAGAATGACCTGGTGTTCACTAAAGGAGTCTCTACAGCTCCATAAGACAACATACTCACTGTGTGCCAGTCCCAATCCTGCCCCCTTCACTGATGTGAACAAGGCTAGGGCCTCTTCCCCTTGGAAGCATTGGGCGCCCCTCTGGAGCTTCTCTGAGGGAAGGGACTGCAATTTAAGTGGGCTACACACAAATAGGAAGGCCTCTTCTGCCTTCTTGCTCCTCACTGCACATGTATGTCAAAAACAACAGACTCCTGTGGCACTTTTAAAGACTAACAGATTTATTTATCGCATGAGCTTTCGTGGGAGAAAATCCCACTTCGTCAGACACTTTGAAGATGGGAAATTTACAGAATGGGAGGAAATTAAATGCAGGGGAGTGTATGACATAGGATCAGGTCAGGCTGTAACAGCAAATCAAAATAGGTGTTAGGATTCAAACACTGGGGAACAGCACATAGAGGAAGGTGAGGTCAAATCACCTGTTATAATAAGAGAAAAATCCATAGTCCCTGTTTAACCCCAAGGCAACTGAGTCAAATTTGCATATAAATTTGAGTTCTTCAGTTTCTCTTTGAAGATGTGTTTTGTTATTCATCTGTTTCAACACAGCTATTAGTAAGTCGTCAATGGAGTGAGCAGAGAGATTGAAGTGTTCCCCTATTGGTTTTGTAGTGTTGCAATTTCTGATGTCAGATTTGTGTCCATTTATCTGACGAAGTGGGATTTTCTCCCACGAAAGCTCATGCGATAAACAAATCTGTTAATCTTTAAAAGTGCCACAGTACTCTGTTGTTTTTCTACAATAGACTAACACGGCTACCCCTTTGGAATTTGACTACATGTATGTGAAGACCATGTTTTGCGACCCTAAACAAACAAAGTGCTAAGGACTGTATTCCACCCTCAAATTTTAGGTGCACATGTTGCAGAACAGTTACTGCGCCATCATGTGTAAGTACAGTATTCGACAAGTGAAATCCACAGAGCTGCAGGCAAGATTAAACACTACAGCCAAATTGTGCTCTTAGCTGAGGTCCCTGGGAGTTGTCATATGTACCTAAATACATAATTTGGCCCTACTTCTTAGAATGCAAGGGTTTATTTACTCGGGGGACCAATTCTGCCATCTAAGGCATAGAAACAGAGACAGAGTTTCACTGGTTTAATTCAGGTGTGATATTAATCCAGGTATGCTCAACAAGGTGGGTCAGGCTAACCCAATATATGCTGGGTTTAAACCAATGTAAGAATGTCTACACACAGTGGGTGCATCTACACTTGTAAATTAAGTTGACTAAAGCTTGCTTAAGTGGACTTAATTTACTCTGCTTAAGTCAATTTAAGGAAAATAAAGTCGACAATGAAAATAAAGTCAACTGTATTAAACCTCCTTTTAATTTGACTTTAGGCTTAAGTCAACTTTCTAAAGTCGACTTAAGCCAGTGTAGACCTGGAGTAGCCCTAAGTCGACTTAGAGTTGACTTAGGGCTCTCCAGGACTCCCTTACTGCCCTCCCTGCCGGAGCGGGGAACACAAGGGGAGCCTGGCATGCCCCCCCACAGGGCAGGGCAGAGCCCTGCCCACCCTACCCCTATGCCCTGCCAGGGTCCCTGTCCCCCTTTGCCCCATTGTACCCAGGTACAATGGGGGAAAGGCTGAGTCCCCTGGCACCGGGCAAGGGGTCCCCCCCCCGCCACCATGGACCTGCCCAAGGTCCCCCTAGCCTCTAGAAGTCAACCTAGGCATCCAGTGTGGATGCCTAGGTCGACTTTGGAAGCTCCCCCCTAAGTCGACTTAAAATTTAGGTATAGACATGCTAAGTCGACTTAACTAAGTGTTGCCAGCACTTCTAATTTTATCACAAGTCTCACAATATGTTTGTTTTTTTTCCTAAAGTCCCATCTAGTAGAGTCAAGAGGTAATCACAGTAATCCATTTAGCCCACCATCTCTTCTCAACTTGTGCCATTCTTGGGGCTTGATCCTACTAACTTTTACTCATCTGGGTAATCCTTACACACATGAGCAGTCCCACTAATATCCATGGGATTACCCATGCAAATAGAGATTTGTGTGACTGGTCCTTTACTGTGCAAATTCTGAGCCCTGTTATGAATTTACACTTGAACAATCATTCACATATGTGCTTAATAGTCTCCTTTTTGCACCCTATTTGACTCAATGGCTGTATAATAAAATCACACGAGCAATAATTACAAGTCCTGTTTACACTTCACTTGAACCTCAACGCTGCTCCACCCAGCTTTCTTAGGAACAAAGGTTAACCATTTTCCACAACCTACCTGGCTCTAAGGCTATTTACACACGATCACTTTATTGTGCGATAAGGCTCCTTATCGCACAATAAAGCTGCCCGCATACACATGATCATTTTTCTTGTTGCGTGGCAACAACCTCTTGCCGCGCAACAGTTAAACCACTCAAATGTTCCGCAGTAATGCTCGTGTGTACGCTTTTTCCGTGTTAGACAGCCTCCGGAAATGTCCCAGAGGGCACTCTGGGACATTGGAGCTGTCAAATATGTCAATTTCACTGCTCTGGCTGAGCAGTGAAATTGACTTTTATGGGAGCTGTCAGGTTCTGTGGCTCCCCTAGACTGAGCTAGCGCCGCAGCTCCCGTGGCCACCCGAAGCCCTGAAGCCCCCTAGCTCAGCCCCGGGGCTGAGCTAGGGGGCTGGCTGTGGGCAGTGCATGGTGGGACAGGTGCCCACCATGCACTGCTCTTGTATCACAAAGGAGCATTCACACGGGTGAACGCTCCTTTGCGATATAAGGAGAACGTGTGTACACACGAAAGCGCTATATTTATAGCGCTTTCCTTGTCCCGCAATAGCTTATTGCGGGACAAGTTTGTCGAGTGTACATAGCCTCAGTAATTCAGCTGCCAAAGCTCTATTTTTCTGAGAGGCTAGACAGAAATTTACCTTTTGCCTCCTTTACAAATGAAGTATCTTGTTCCCACCAGAAAAATGAACCAGACGCACTTATAGAAAAATAATCTCCTGTGTGTCACCAACATGCAGAAAGGATCTGAGCTGGCGCTAATTGAGGACTGATGGGTTAAAGTTCCCATATCAAGCCCCATCTTAAAACAAACTCAGTGACTTCCGTCCACTACGGCTGTTGGGATTATATGACAGAGTAGCCTGTAAGAGCAATGCACTGGACTTGGTGACCCAGGAAGTCCCTTTGAATCCTAGGTTTTTCTGTTCCTTGTTTTGTTTATAGCTTGTTGACAAATTTGGTAAATACAAAGTCTTCTAAGCAATGGGATATCTTTCATAGGAAAGCATAGAAACCAACAAGTAGCACATCGGATAGAGCTGTTCATGAAGAGAGTACCGTCACTCATATCACCTGGACGTCAACTTCATGAAGCAGCCAAAGCTGGGAGTGTTGGCAATGAAATGTCTCTTTATCTGTTATGTAGGAAGAAAATGGATGACATAAAGGCAATGGAAACTTAATCCAGAGATGGGAGATAAATCTCAGGAGCCTCTTTTTGGAAGCAAGGGGGGGGAGCGGTTTGAAGAAATTGTCCCCCATAGCAGATGTCACACTTCCTTTAAAAAATGTGGAATGACAGCCTGGTCTGTAAGAAGTCTGACACTGAAAGTTTTTCATACATAAAAAGAGAAGGATTAGGAATTTATTTTATTTCATTTTAACTGTCTTTCAACAGAGCATTCTAGGAGCAGCCGTGCTGGCTTGGGTGGTCAGGCTGACTTGGGTGGTCATTTATTTTCACATCTGGGCTATGTAAGTTTTATCTCAGAATGGCTTTCTAGCAGAATGAAGTTCTATGTACAGAAACAACAATCAATTCTGATTAAGCGCCCCGCCACACCACTCTGAAATATTCTAAAAAGACAGTTAAGATACCTCTAATTTCCAAAGATCCAAGAATACAGGTAAAAAAACCAAACAAACCCCTCCTCTGTAATATTTAGTATTTCAAACCAAGCTGCTATTTAACAGTGAATCTGGTTTTAGACACTTGTATTTACATGCTTTATGGTAGGTGAAGAATGAAAAACAATATACTTTTTTCCTTACAAGTAGAGATGGTTGAATATTATTTGTCCAATACAAATTTCAATAAATTTTGCCATGATCTTGTGAAATAGTCTGACATAAGAATATATGAACTGTCATACTGGGTCAGACTAATGATCCCTCTAAACCAGGATCCTGTCTTCTGACAGTGGCTGATGCCTGATACTTCAGAAGGAATGAACAGATAATCATTAAGGGTGCGTCTACACTTACAAATTATGTCAATTTAAACTTGCTTAAGTCGACTTAATTTAATCTGTGTCCACACTACATTTTCCTTAAATCGATGTAAGCAGCAGCTTAAGTCGACTTAATGAAAATTAAAGTCGACTTTATTAAACCTCGTTTTAAGTCAATTTTGCTGACTAAGTTGACTTTATTAAGTCGACTTAGCCAGTGTGGATGCAGAGTAGCCCTAAGTCGACTTTAAGTCAACTTAAAGGGCTTCAGGGCTCCCCCACTGCCCCCCCTGCCAGGGTGGCTGGCACAGGCAGAGCCTGGCATGCCCCAACCCCAGGGCAGGACAGAGCTCTGCCCACCCTGCTCCTATGCCCTGCCAGTGTCCCTGTCTGGCTCAGCCCCCATTGTACCCAGGTACAATGCTGAGCCCCCTGGCACTTGGCAAGGGGTACCCCCCCCCCCCGCCGCCATGGACCTGTCCCAGGTCCACTTGGCCCTTACAAGTCGACTTAGGCATCCAGTGTGGACGCTTTAAGTCAATTTGGCAGGGTCCCCTTTAAGTCGACTTAATTTTTGAATGTGGACATGCTAAATCGACTTAAATTAACAGGTGTACACATAGCCTAAGTGATCTCCTGTTGTCCAATCCCAGGTTCTCACAAAGAGAGGTTAGGGACACTTCAAAGCATGGTTTTACATCCCTGACCATCCTGGTTAACAGCCATTGATGGACTTATCCCCAATGAATTTACCTAGTTCTTTCTTAAACCCTGTTATATTCTTGGCCTTCACAACATTGTCTGGCAAAGCATTCCATGGGTTTACTGTGTGTTATATGAAGAAATACTTCCTTTTGTTCACTTTAAACTTGCTGCCTACAAGTTTCATTTGGTTACCTCTAATTCTTGTGTTGTGAGGAGTAAATAATACTTCATTATTTACGTTCTCCACATCACTTATGATTGTATAAATCCCTATCATATCCCCACTTAGTCATCTCTTTTCCCAGCTAAAAGGTCCCAATCTTATTACTCTCTCCTCAAATGGAAGCCTTTCCATACACCAAATGATTTTAGTTGCCCTTTTCTATACCTTTTCTAATTCTAATATATCTTTTTTGAGATGGGGTTATCAGATCTGTCTGAAGTATTCAAGATGTGGGTGTACCGTGGATTTATAAAGAGGTAATATGATATTTTCTGTCTTATTATCTATCCCTATTCTAATGATGCTAAAGCATTCTGTTAGGTTTTTTGATTGCCACTTCGCAGTGAGAGGATGTTTTCAGAGAACTATCCACAGTGACTTCAATATTTCTTTCTTGTGTGGCAATAGCTAATGTAGACCCCATTATTTTATATCTAGAACTGGGATTATGTTTTCCAATGTGCATTACTTTTCATTTATTAACACTGAATTTCATTTGCCATTTTGTTGTCCAGTCACTCAGTTTTGTGAGATCCTTTTGTAACATCACGGTCTGTTTTGGACTTAGCTATCTTGAGTAGTTTTGTATCAAACATATGCAAATTTTGCCATCTCTCTGTTTATCCCTTTTTCCAGGTGATTTATTAATAAGTTGAACAGTACTGGCCCAAGTACTAGCCCCCTAGGATACCTCTCTATTTACCTCTTTTCATTCTGAAAACTGATGGTTTATTCCTTTGTTTCCTATTGTTTAATCAATTACTGATCCAGGAAAGGACCTTCCTTCTTATCCCATGACAGATTACTTTGTTTATGAGCCTTTAGTGAGCCACCTTTTAAAAGGCTTTCCAGAAATCTAAATACACTATATCCACTGGAGCACCCTTGTCCACATGCTTGTTGACCCCCACAAAGAATTGTAGTAAATTGGCAAGGCATGATTTCCCTTTACAAAAATCACATTGACTCTTGCCCAATAAATCATGCTCATATATGTGTCTGATAATTCTGTTCCTTACTGCAGTTTCAACCAGTTTGCCTAGTACTAAAGTAAGGTTTACTAGTCTTTAATTTCTGGGATCAACTCTGAAGCCTTTTAAAAATTCTGGCATCAGATTAGCTATCTTCTTGTCATCTGGTACAGAAGCTGATTTAAATGATAGGTTACATACCACAGCTAAATAAACAAGGGGTGCATCTACATTGTAAATTATAATTTACTCTGCGTCTACATTACACTTTCCTTAAGTCGACTTAAGCAGCTGCTTAAGTCGACTTTAAGTCGACTTAGGGGACTCCAGGTCTTCTCCCACTGCCTTCCCTGCCAGGATGGCTGACACATTGTACTAAAGTACAATGGGGTAAAGGCTGAGCCCCCTGGCACTTGGCAAGAGGTGCCCCCCTGCCACCGTGGACCTGTCACAAGTCCACCTAGCTCCTACAAGTTGACCTAGGCGTCCAGTATGGACACTCTAGGTCGATTTTGTAGGGTCCCCCCTAAGTTGACTTAAAATTTAAGTGTGGACATGCTAAGTCGACTTAACAAAGTCGTTAAGTCGAGTTAGCTAAATCGACCTAAATTAACAAGTGTAGACATAGCCAAGGAGTCCTGTAGCACAATCTGGCTATCCCTTTGGAACATACCACAGCTAGCAGTTCTGCAATTTCACATTTGAATTCCTTCAGAACTCTTGGGTGAATGCCATCTGACATGGTGACTTATTACTGTTTCATTTATCAGTTTGTTCCAAAAGCTCCTCTAATGCCATCTCAATCTGGGGCAGTTCCTCAGATTTGTCACCTAAAAAGAATGGTTCAGGTTTGGGGATCTCCCTCACATCCTCATCTGTGAAGACCTATACAAAGAATTCATTTAGTTTCTCCACAATAGTCTTATCTTCCTTGAGTGCTCCTTTAGCATCTCGATCATCCAGTAGCCCCACTGGTTGTTTAGCAGATTTCCTGCTTCTGATGTGCTTTAGAAATTTTTGCTGTTACTTTTTGAATCTTTAGCTAGCTGTTCTTTCTAAAGTCGACTTAAGCCAGTGTAGACATGGAGTAGCCTTAAGTCGAGTCTAAGTCGACTTAGGGCTCTCCAGGACTCCCCCACTGCCCTCCCTGCTGGGGGGGGTGGCACAAGGAGAGCCTGGCATGCCCCCCCACAGGGCAAGCAGAGCTCTGCCTACCCTGCCCCTGTGCCCTGCCAGGGTCCCTGTCCCCCTTTGCCCCATTGTACCCAGGTACAATGGGACAAAGGCTAAGCCCCTTGGCACTTGGCAAGGGGTGCCCTCCCTGCCACCGTGGACCAGTCCCAGGTCCACCTAGCCCCTACAAGTCGACCTAGGCATCCAGTGTGGACGCTCTAGATCGACTTTGTAGGGTCCCCCCAAAGTCGACTTAAAATTTAAGTGTGGACATGCTAAGCCGACTTAAATTCATAAGTGTAGACATAGCCCATGATATTAGTGACATTCTTTCCTGCTAACAATGGACCTTCATTGAGGCAGTGCTGGATTTGCTAAGGCTATGTGGGTGGATAGCTGTGAACCTAGTGCTCAATGGATTTCACTCTGCTATACACAGCCATCATTCATAAAAACTGTCATATATTTGTTGTAGCCACCAACTATCATCAAACTGAATGTGCATCTAGTATAGCAGATGATACTGAACAACCACATATCACTAATGTTCCCAATAGCAATGCAAAATTAGTTTAATCAATGCCAGCTGACCATCGGAGAACTAAAATTTGGGTTTATCATTTAATTTCACAGCCATATAAATTATATTAGCAGGCAGCAGTATTTGCATACTGCTTGTGGCCTCACCACTCCATTTCCAACCTTAATTGGCAAAACAATTACTAAAGCAAAAACAATAAATAATAATACGTGGCTACATTCACAATTATACTCTGAAGCCTACATCAGATTACACAGGCCAGCTGTGGGTTCTAAACTGCAGTGTAGACATACCCTAATTTGCAGTCTCGTTCTGTTGCCCAGGCAGGAGCAAGGTAAGAAACAGGTTTTTCCCATGTTCTCCACTAGTACATCCACATAGACAGGACTAGCCCATTAAAAGTACTATTTAGCCTGGGTTCAGCTAAGCTGACACAACAGGCATCTAGGATTTGTCTTTTTCCTTCCCCTTCGTTCCAGGAGGTTATCTTCATCTGCATTCTGTTGTGTGCCTTGGAATGCACCATATAAAAGAAAAAGAAAAAAAAGAATCTGCAGGCAATCTCCCAGCATGTGTGTTCATAGCCTAAGGGTGAGAGAGAACCTGGCAGACAAAGCAGAGTGCATCCAACTTCCAAATAGTGCACACCCCCAGAATACCGGCTCACTCTGTATTCACATGGGTGTTAAATACCCCTGTCTTGTAAAGTTCATCACATTGTAATAAGCATAACTTGATTTGGAGTTGTGAATATAGCAGTGAATTTTAAGTATTTTATATGAACGTTCATTAGCCTATCACAAGAATTAAGGTGATTAGCAGTTTATTTTAAGGTAACTACCAGTAGGACTAGGGTTATCCTAAATAGCAAAGGGAAAGGTATTTGGTATCTATCATAACTGATTGTGACTTTCATTTTCCGTTTCAAGTTTTTGTCACATATCACCAGTTCCTGCTCCAAGAGACATCATCATAGCATATATTATCCTGATGACCACCCCAGAATGCCAACAGAGCCAGAAGTCAGTGGCTTTTCCTTGCAGCATGTTGCACCCTTACTATTTCTGTTTTAAAATATTCTGTATCCGATAAAAATCATTTAGTTGTTTTATCTGTGTAAGAGGAGCAGGGGGAATAACAAGAAGCAGAGATCTACAGGGATGGAAGATGATGACGTGCCACATGGTCTGAAGAGAGATGTGCTAAATAATTTGTCTTTTGCCCGCACTTCTTTGCTTAGGGTAGCAAAGCTCTTGGAGTGAACCCCCTTCATCATCTTGGCAAGGGGCATGGGTAGAGGGAGTCCTCCACCCTGAAATGTTGAACGCTACACAGTTTTATTTAAAATAGACATTGAATCTTTTAGAAAAAGACCACCCTGGCCAACTTCTGTTTTCTGTTGTGCCAACAAAGTGGGTAGTCGTGCATGGAGTTTGCACTACCATAATAATTAACATGTGATTACACCTATTTCCATGGAAAATATGCTCATACGTGCACATTTTGGAAACTAAATCCTTTGGGAATGACATGTGCTGAAGTGAACATTCAGATATTGGATAAAATAATTATTTCTTCTACCTGTCCCACTTTTCAGGCAGGTAGATTTTTTTGTTTGTTTTTTCAAGCTTCATAACAGGGACACAACATCATTTTTAGTAGCAAATTGAAATACTGCTGTGCTTGTTGAAAATTATAGTCTATTTTTAAAAAAACAACAACAAAAATACAATTTTGGATGACATGAGGAAGAGAAGGGACCAAGGACATTTGTTGCACAATGATTGCTCACTTTCTCTGGCCAAAAACCTTCCAAGAGAGGTGAAAACTTGCCCCAGAATTATTACCAGACTATTTTTTAAAATGGAATCCACCATCTATCTTTGTCACCATGGTGCTGACCCTGAGCATTGCCTGATCTATAAGTATCACGCAGGATCAAACCAATAATGTTAAGAATTCCTCTTACAGGACAGTCCGCTCGTCAAGTCTAGGGACAGTTACATGGTGTTTTCAACTCCAAAATTTATGCCTGTGCTCACCTTACATATGTAAACAGTCCTTGTAAAGGATTGGGGCCTACATTATATCACCCTCTTCTGGCTTGTGTGTGCCTGCAGAGCCAGCTCCCTCCCTGGGAAAATCCTGCTTGGGCCCCTCTCATAGAATCCAGGGAGAGTAGTTTCCAGTGAGATTAATTGCTGTGAGTTTTATTTCAAGCCTTCCTAATAAAAACCAGGATCAGTGTTTCACCACCTCCCCCCACAAAGTCTGTATAGGTTAGTCCCTTTCCCCCAAGTCCATCCTTCGCTCCATGACTTCATCAGCATAAATGTTCCTGGCTTATATTTCAGAGTCGGGCTTTTGTAATGACAAGAAGACTTTTCCTACTTTCCCTTCTGCTGTTTCTTGGAGCTGCTGCTGCTTTCAGCAGTTGCTCCAGCCTCTGGCAGGTACTGCAAAGCTGCCGTCTCTGACCTGCTCTTCCTTTTAGGAAGATCAGGAAGTTACGTTGCTGGTCTTTTCACAGGGACAGTGGGCAGGGATAATTAGCCAAGCCTCTGACCCTAGAACAAAAATATTCCTTATACCAGGAGTCAGGAACCTTTGCCATCCCCCATGCCAGCCCCTCCTCCCTGACCCAGAGTGAGTGCTGGCAGCCCCCTCTGCTGGGAAAAAAAAAAGGCCACTGCCTGAGAATTGGGTGGCATCCACAGATGGAGTGCCCCATTACAACCAAAAGCCACTCTGGGCACCTTCTTTCAGCAGTGGGAGAGGGGGATGTCCAGGCATGCTGCTGAAAGCGTCTCCGTGTGACTTCTTTGGGCAGCGGCAGGGTGGGGTCCCCAGGCGTGCCGCTGACAGAAGCCACCCAGAGCAGCTTTGGTGGCAAGGATGGGGAAGGGCTCCAGCATACTTCTGAAAATTGCTCTGGGCAGCTTCCTTTGGGAGTATGCTTGTGGGGGGTCCCCTGGCACGCCACCAAAAGAAACCATCCGGAGCAGCTTTCGGGGACATGCCTGGGAACTGCCACCAAAACCAGAGCAGCTTTTGGTGGCAGGAGCAGCAGTTTCATTCGCACCGCAAAGGGCGCCGTGTGCCACTCTGAATTGGCTCACATGCCATTCTTGGCACATATGCGAGGGATTGCCTTCCCTTGTCTTATACTTTTACAACCCTAGAAAAATCAGTGAAATTACTTACTAGCATCAAATCAAGCATTTGCTCTTAGGTCTTTGCAAGACTGAGGCCTGAAATTGCAACACTCTCCTCCCCTCTTCCACCCCCTCCCCCCCACTACCACTGATGTTATTGGCTATGTCTACACTGGCCAGCTAGTGCGAATAAAGGAGGCTTAATTCGAACTAACTTAAGCCATGGCTACATTAGGCTTTCATTAGTTCAAATTAAGGGCTTCCTGAAATCGAACTAATAAGTTTAAATAGCCTATTCGAACTAAGATTTTGAAGAGTCTTTTGAAATAATAGAGAGTGAACTGCACAAATTAAAGGCTACACTGGCAAGTAAATTCGAATTAAGGAAGCTTAATTCAAACTAATTTAAGCCATGACTACACTAGGCTTTCATTAGCTTGAATTAAGGGCTTCCTTAATGCGAACTAATACATTTGAATATGCTATTCGAACTAAGGGTTAATTCTAACTAGTTAATTCGAGTTAACCAATGTGGCCATGTTAGTTCGAACTAATTGCTTAGTTCGAACTAACCGGCCCATTGAAATCAATGTAAATCACTAATTTGAACTAAGCAAGTGCCATGAATGGCACTTGCTTATTTAGAACTAATTTTTTCTAGTTCTAGAAAACTAATTACTAGTTAACGAACTAACTAATTCTAGTTAACTAATTCGAACTAATTTTAGTAAGTGTAGACATAGCCATTGATTTCTCCCTTATACTTGTTTGTGGAAAAGTCTCATGCCATTAAGTTAACACTCTGATGACACTATTAATAAAATTCCTAAGAAATAACAGCAACAGAATACATGCTAAAGCATTTGACAGTGTCTACTCTCTGTGTAATCTTAAACTTTACTTGCCACAAAAAAGAACAAAACTGAAATCTCACATTCCCAGGTCAGTCACCACTAGTGAAAGATGTACCCACACAGCAGAATTCCAGTTGTTATCGAGTGCTCAAGAAATTTTATCATCGAGTAGCGAGCGCACTGTCATGATTTCCTTTGGGAACATACTGAAACAAGAAAGAAAACAAGCTTCTTATAACAGCAACACTCTTATCAAATACAATTAACGAGCAACTGCCACTTCATTTAAGTTTGGCTGCAGAGGCAAAACATAATCACCCAGGAATGTGCTCTCAAAGTGACATTATATAAACAAGAGCTGCCATGTTCCTCTTTATGCATGGGACTGCAGCGAAAGACGTGTATTTCATTAGCCAGTGTTCACTCTTCCTCAAGTCAGATGTTTTGCTCTGCTTTTAACTTGTAATTTTAATGAATACCACGAAAATGCTATGCCTTATCTTCTTGACTATTCCTTGTGTATTTCTGTTTCATCTTTCCTGTAAAACAGTAAAATAAAGATAAAATTTAATGCACAATGAAAAAGAAAATATGACCCTATTACAAACAACCAAAGACATTTGACCAATTATTTCCTATTGCAAACATGATTTAATTCCTGTAAGTGCCAGTAATAAAACCAGAGTTACAGTTGCTGAATTTTTGTGTAGAAGCCGCATGTTCTAGAGGAAATAGTTTCAGAAGTAACTTTAAAAGTTTTAAAGTTACTTCTACAATAGATACATTTGAACAAATTTACCAGTATATTCCTTATATCTCATATATCTTATATACGCTGTTCTGAAAATCCAAAATAGAAACCCAGGGTAACTAGTCAGTTAAGTTTGGTTTATGGTAGTTTTTGCCTTTTTGGAGCAGTGCAAAGCAACAAGATTGTCCTGGTCATAAAGCAATAAAAACTATGTAACTTCTTCCTTCCTTGTTATTGCTTGATTGGGTAAGGAAATAGCCACCTTCAAATTGTTTCAAGAGTTATTTGGGTCTGGAACTAGATTCACAAGTAGGCTCTGGATGCTTTGAGCTGCTCTGGTGATACAAAAGAGCAGTAAACTGGCCAACTAACTAAATGGAATTTATGGCTGCTTTGCATATCTTGACTAACACAAAGCATTAGGACCGTTCCATCTTGCAGGGTCTAGACCCCACGCTTCAGCCCGAGTTCAAACGTCTACACTGCAGTTAAACAGCCCAAGTTCTGCAAGCCCAAATCAGCTGACACAGGCTGGCTACAGGTTCTTAATTGCAGAGTAGACATACCCTTAGTGCTCACCAACACAGCTGTCATAAAGTGACCAGCACCCCATGGTTATCATGAACTGGCCACTTAATTACCACATTGGTCCTGATTCACTGCTGCTTCCGCTCTTTAGTATTCATTCAGACCTTTGCAAAGTGTTGTCAAGAGCCACCCAATCAGAATGGCTATGTCTACACTTGGCCAAATAAGTCGACTTAGCATGTCCACACTATAAAATTAGGTCGACTTAAAGTCGACCTTGCCAAATTGACTTAGAGCGTCCACATTGGACACCTACGTCAACTTCTAGGGGCTAGGTGGACCTGGGAGTGTTCCATAGTGGCAGGGGGGGCACCCCTTGCCAAGTGCCAGGGGGCTCAGCATTTTCCCCATTGTAGTAGGGTACAATGGGGGCTGAGCAGGACAGGGACAGGGGCAGGCTACAAGAGCGGGGTGGGCAGGGCTGTGTCCTACCCTGTGGGTGGGTACACCAGGCTCTGGCTGTGCCAGGCACCCTGGCAGGGAGGTCAGTGGGGGAGCCCTGGGGGTCCTTTAAGTCGACTTAAAGTCGACTTAGGGCTAAGCCACATCTACAAGTAAGTCAACTTTAGACTAGGTTTTATAAAGTCGACTTAAAATTTCCTTAAGTCGACTTAAGCAGCAGCTTAAATCGACTTAAGGAAATTGTAGCGTAGACGCAGAGTAAATTAAGTCAACTTAAGCAGACTTAAGTCGACTTAATTTACAAGTGTAAACGCATCCAATGTGAATGACCATGATCGCACAAGTTGAAAGGCAGTGGAGAATCAGACCCATTGCCCCATCTATTGTCTCAAATGTAATTGGTTAAAGGGAGCTCCCTGTCTAACTGCACACAGAGACTGCAGACAACTACAGATGGACTGACAGCTAAAGCAAGATAGAAGACATTAACTCACTTGTATAACATATAGAAATACTAGATGCAGAGGGCTCTGAGGTACTACAGAGAATTCTTTCCCAGTTATGTGCCTGGCAGGTCTTGCCCACATGCTCAGGTCTAACCAACTGCCATATTTGGGAAGGAATTTTCCCCTGAGTCAGATTGGCAGAGATAGTGATGAGTTTTCACCTTCCTCTGCAGCATGGGGCATGTATCACTTGGAAATTTAAAATAGTGTAAATAGTGAATTCTCTATAACTTGAATCATGATTTAAGAACTTCAGTAACTCTGGCAAAGGTTAAGTATCCATTACAGGAGTGAGCAACTGAGGTTTTGTGACATGCAATGTGC
This sequence comes from Pelusios castaneus, assembly GCA_007922175.1. NCBI lineage: Eukaryota > Metazoa > Chordata > Testudines > Pelomedusidae > Pelusios > Pelusios castaneus. The sequence goes on from ML685903.1 coordinate 9,516,356, forward strand.
AGGACGTCAGACTAGATGATAACAGTGGTCCCTTCTGACCTTAAAGTCTATGGCTATGTCTACACTTACTGAAGTTAGTTCGAATTAGTTAATTCAACTAACTAATATGAATTAATTTTAGTTAGTTCAAATTAACTTAATTCGAACTAGCAAAGTTTAGTTTGAACTAAGCAAGTGCTATTCATGGCACTTGCTTAGTTCAAATTAGTGAATTGCATTGAGTTCAATGGGCTGGTTAGTTCGAACTAAGCAATTAGTTCGAACTAACATGGCCACATTGGTTAATTCGAACTAACTAGTTCGAATTAACCCTTAGTTCGAATAGCATATTCAAATTTATTAGTTCGAATTAAGGAAGCCCTTAATACAAACTAATGAAAGCCTAGTGTAGCCATGGCTTAAGTTATTTCAAATTAAGCTTCCTTAATTTGAACTAACTTGCCAGTGTAGACATAGTCTATGTTTGAGGTGATGAGAGGATTTCTGAGTGACATGCCAAGTCTGTGTACTTACAACAGGACTTTCATGTTTTGAGAGTGGGATTATACAATGAACATCACCTGAATGTAACACCTGGGTAAAGCAGCAGATAGAAGAGCAGTCTGGACGACATTTAAACAAAAAAAGCTCCCTCTTGCTCCAACTTCAGAAGTGACTGGGTATTTGGTGAACTTTGCTCCCGCTTGCACTGTTAATCCATCTTTATTCAGTGTGGTAATGAACAATATGTGTATTAGGTTAAATCAGTGGTTCCCAACCTGCGGCCCATGGCGGCTTTCAAAGTGGCCCACCTCTCCCCTTCCACTGTCTCCATAGGGAGCCACCGCCTAAGGTGGAGTGCATTGCCACAGGGTTATACGACTGGTGCAGGCTCTTTGCTGTAGCCAAGGAGAGAGGAGATCAGTGCTCCACTCATCCTGGCTGTAGCAGGGAGCACAGAAAAGCATTCCCCTTGGGTCCCCAGGTGCTGGTGTCCCTGCCAGAACCAGAGAGAACACTGATCTCTTGTTCCTCCCAGCAGTGGCCGTACAAGGGAGCCACTGTCTAGAGACCTAGGTGGAGTGGACAGGGTTACAGCAGGTTGGGTATAGTTTCCCTTCTTCAGCCAGGAGGCAGAAAGATCAGTGAGGAGGGAGGCAACCTCCTCATTGAACTCCTTCCATCTCGCTGCAGTGCAAGGAAGTTGGGGGGCTGCTGGTGGAGACTGGTGTTCCTTCAGGATAAATCATGAACATCTTACAGTTTTTTCTCAAACCATATGCAGGCAAATTCCATCAACTCTTCCTGGGAGCTTTGTTTGAGCCAGGATTGTGTAAAAATTGAGTAAAAACCTCTTGATTTGGTCTATTCTTAATAAAAATGGACTAGGAAATATAATCTGTGTCTGTGTCCTCATTTGTCTCCTGTCAGATAGCCACACCAGAAACTCAAGCCCTTCTTGACTGTGTAGAAACCAAGACAGTACCTACATAGAAAGAAAGCAATAATTTAGACTCTCAAAGGGAATAACCCTTGAAACAAAGAAATAAAACTGAAATACAATAAGTATAAAAAAGTATCTGTTACGCCACTGCTCGCCAAATACAATAAAACTGGTTCAAACAGAGTTATGTTATCCAGAATAGTTTTGCTTTATTTGCTCTCAGAGGTCCTGAGTTATTAAGTGGTCTTAATTTCTATGAAAACTAATTGAAGTTTCAACATCTTATATGAGATGCATAGAACGTGACCAGACCATTAGTTTGTCAATCTTTTTTTTTTTTTTTCTGTCAAACCCTTGGCTGAGACAGGATAACATGACAGGATAACAAATGTGGCAAGCATCAGAATAAGATATAAGCCAAGGGTTCAACCCTGCAAGGGGCTAAGCACTCTGCTCCCAAACCAGCAAAGCACTTGTGTGCTCCAACTGAAGTACCTGCTTAGTAGTGCTGCTGAATAAGGGCCAGAGTGCTCTTCACATACAAGAAAACTTATCTTAGATAAGCCCTGAAAATACAGTACATTTTTGGAGGGAATGCTTTATTTGAAGCATGTAAACATACTCCACGCTTATTGAAGTATCTGGAGCACATCTTGCTCTTCCACTGCTTTCTGGAGTCTCAGTCATGTTGTAGGCAAAACAAAAATTGTGGGAACAGTAGAATGAAAATGGAAGCCCAGTAAATGAAAACACTTTTAAACATTCCAGAACCAGAAGGCGTTATGGCCAAAAAATGGCAGGCATAATTACTTTTTTGCCTACGTTGTTGTATAAATAATATGGATGGTAAGCATTAGCTATGAAAAATATAATTTTAAAACAGCTCTTTAGGTAAATGTAAGTATCTGTCTAGGCATTTATACTATGTTCTTTGGCATGATATCATAGCACTGGTATCTGATGGCTGCTTAAATTACTGGTAGAATTGTGCTGTTAGCAGATAGGGATGCATGTTCCATTAGCTAAAATGGAGGTCTCAACAGATATGGAAAAAACCTAGTAGGTCATCTAAGTTTATCCCCTGTCGTTGTAAGATTTTTCTCCTACATCACATTTATTAATACTATATACTTTTTTGTAGACCAGTAAACATCCTGTTGGTATATGCATGTAGTGAAACAGAGTGGCCTCCTTTCAAGCCTGACCGGGAGGAACCACTCTCCACCCCCTGGTCATTGGAGCCAGACAAGACCTACTACCTGTGCCAGAAGCAAAGGGCAGAAGAGGAAATATAAGAGACGGGGTCTCTATCTCAGTTAAAAAAGAAGCCAGGGAAGGAATCAGACTCCTCTGTTTTGCAACTGGTCCCTGGACTGTGCCAAACCCTACCTCTGGAGGAGAATCCCAAGTTAGGGGAGCTGCCAGGACTGCCATCAGTCAAATACCCTGAGAAGCTGCCGAGTACCCTGAGGAGATGGAGGACCTGCAAGAAGCAGAGCCCTACAAACAGGTTGGAGGAAGAAGTAGCCCAGGGAAACCAGACAGTAGTCTAGGTTTGTGGCCAGAAAATTGACTTCCCCGCTGACCCAATTGCAGAATCACCCACCTTCATTATTCATTCATGACACTTGCTTAGTTCGAATTAGCAAATTGCATTGAGTTCAATGGGCCGGTTAGTTTGAACTAAGCAATTAGTTCGAATTAACATGGCCACATTGGTTAATTTGAACTAACTAGTTCAAATTAACCCTTAGTTCGAATACCATATTCAAATTTATTAGTTCGAATTAAGGAAGCCCTTAATTCGAACTAATGAAAGCCTAGTGTAGCCATGGCTTAAATTAGTTTGAATTAAACTTCCTTAATTCGAACTAACTTTCCAGTGTAGCCTCTAATTTGTGCAGTTCACTCTCTATTATGCCAAAAGACTCTTCAAAATCTGAGTTGCTAACTTCTCTCCCTGCTCCTGACCATTTGGAATAGTGAAGGAGAGAGAAGACAACCCAGCTGGTCTTTCCGGAAGTCAGAGAAAAAAAATCTGATGCTTATGCAGCACACTTTGATAAGGGAAAGAGAATGACTTCCTGCCTCCATTCATTGGGGAGAAGCTGAAGAGTTTGACCCAAAGGAAGAGAAAAGAATCCAACCCATTAATACTTTCATAGATCTAAATTGCAAACCAACTGCAACCCAAACTCAAGCGTGAGTGATTACACTTATACATTTACCTGTCAGCGATGTCACTGCTATTGCTTGTTGGATATACTCAAAATCTTCTCAAACTAGTAAAAGCTTTCAAACCCAAAGATTTCAAATGTAAAATCCTTGTAATGGGGTGATTTGCCCCTTACTAACAGGTACACTTGCTACCTCAGTTTCCTTCTTCTTGCTAGGGTAGTTTAGGCTTCTACCCAAATCAAAGTAACTCTTCCCTTTCCAAGGTAAATGACATTTAAAAAGAGAATGTAACACAAATATAAAGCCTTTCCCTCACTGAAGGGCTCACAAGAAGTTTTTATCACTAGGCTTCTTTTACAGTCCTTTGGAGGATAACCATGAGCAGCTCTTGTTCTCTCCAGCTCTCCCCAGAAGTCTCTGTCTTTCCTGGCCCAAAACATCTTTTTTGTGGTACTTTCTTCAGCCCTTTGGCTGTTCTCCTGGGCCTCTTCCCAGGCTCTTCCAAACCCACTCTTGGAGAGGAAGAGAGATTCAATAACAACCCAGATTTCTCACTGTTCTGGAGTAAGGCTGCCTTTTATATTCCCATGGCAACCTTCCCAAAATGCCTTACTGTATCTACAATTCCCACAGTCCCTCTGGACTACAACCCCAAGAATCCCTCTACTCTGGGCATAGTCCAGTAACAGGAATGGCTGCTGGACCTGGGACTGGCCTTAAAGCACCAGCACACCCTGATAAAATCCTAAATCCAAATTTATTTGACCAAATGCCAACTGTTGCAACACACACATATCATTAAGAATTCATTTATTGTTGTTGGTCAGATTTTTAAAAATTAATGTTACAACAATCTGAGATAGATTTGGCAGTCACATTAAATACTCTAACCTCAATCATCAGAGCCAACACGGATGAATATTTAGAGAAGTGTTTTTATAGTAAGTGATTGGCAAACCTCAAAAAGGTCAGACAATCTGCCAGAAGTTTGAATGATTATCAAAGGTTTACCTGAACTTGTCCAAAGCTATTTGTGTTTCACAACTTTGTGACTCAGTCTCTTTCAAGAGCTTCCTGTGTAGCACTAAAGATAAATTTATACCATAGTACTACATCAAACAGAAATTTCTATATGGACTAATCATTGATAAAAATATCATGCTCATTCATTCACTTGTAACTCCATATTGTAACCAAAACTCCATTTTGCATTGTTCTCTTCATTTTGTAATTCTCAGCCTAAGTTTTGCTGGGAAACTTTGTTTAGTTGTGTTTTTAACTTAGTTTGGATGTGTGAATGAAGGGTGTGTGTGATGGGATCAGTCTCCAACTCCAGCCTGTCCTGATGATAAACTGCTGGCACCACCATGATGGCTGAAGAACAATGCAATCAAACCCTGCAAAAGCAAGAAGAATCCACCCTAAAAAGAAAGGGACAAAAAGCCCCGTAAAACATGCCATTAACTGATGACTCATGGTCATACAGTACACTGAAGCAGTGTGACACAGCAAAATCCATGGATAAAAGATGGGTGAGACTGCATAGCTTTGGGTAATGTTCTGCACACCATCCAAGAGCATTGGTACACAGCTGTGTGCCCGACAGAGACCCTGCTCCTCCTCATGCGCACTTCCCTGGCCAGGTAGCTGCCATGAGCTGCGAACACCAGCCACAAACTCAAGCTACGATCACAAGCAACAATCAGGACTGGTAACTATACATGAACAACAGCAGAACATCAGGGGTGCATGTGTGAATGTGTGTGTGTATTAAATATTAGTTATTAACACAATTGTGTTTTCCTAACAGTAAATGTGGCGTATTGCCTTTGCCCCCTTAAAAAGATCCTGGGTGCTCTTTTTGCTCAACACCTGGGTTTGGCGAACCCAAAAATATTATAAGAACATAGCAATTTCTGGCAATATTTTGATATTCCCCCTCTAGGCCCACCTGAAAGTAATGGCTTGTAAAACATATTTTAAAACAAATAAACTGATATATTTGTTTAACCTTGGAAAAGGTTTGAATTCACATCCATCTGAGCTTTGAGTAAAGATTCTGGTTGGTTCTCATGTGATCCCATCTCATAGTTATATAATAAAGATGACAATAAAGAAGTGAATCTAAAAAGCAGTTGGGAGCCAAGAATACCGGTGCTTTATAGAAGGTTATGTGTTATAAAGTAAGTATACTATTATTAAACTGAATATATGTATTTCTTCATATAGAAAAACACATCAAGAAAAAAAGAGGTAGAGAGGGGATGAAGAGTAAGGGATGAGAATAGAAGAAATAGACACAATGGGAGCAAAAAAGAGAGGTCTGAACGCTAGGGTTCAGTAGTTTGAGCTGCAGGCTCCACTCTTGAGCTTTTAACATTTCGATCTGAATAGCCCAATCCTTAAAAAGAGGACGAAACGGTAATATCTGCTTTCAGTACAGGGTTGATGGCTAGATGGATGTAGCCATTTGAAAGATGGAAAGCAATATTGAGTATTTTATATCCTTTAAAGGCTGTGCAAATATTAACTACTTTGTCTAATAAAACTTATTTCAAAGCACTAAGTAGCATGATGATTTTAATAGATCACAAGCTGCAGAAAACATAAAAATGTTCCCCCCCTCCCCCGCCACACACACATGTATAGAAATAGGTCATTTGTATAAAACAAATTGCCTGTGCTGCGCTCTTTATGAAAACAACAAGAGAACTTCAGACAATGCAGCTGAGGGTGGGACTATCAACAGTTATAAATACAACGTTAACAACGTCATTGTATTTCCCTTGACTTTCACACTAACATCTCTAGGGAAATAAAGGCCCTGTTACTTACTAACTTGAATTCCTGTCATTGTACTTTGGGAATCAATTGCTCTAGACTAAAATCTCTGACATATGCCTGAGGTTATCATCTTTGGGGTCATTCAAAGGCACTGAAGTATAGCTGAAATAAGTGGATTTTTTTTCTGAGAGTTTTGCAATAAATCAGGGTGAACTTCAAACTGAGTGGTAGCAGAAATCATAGTAGGAATGTGAGAGAATTCCCACAGGAAGTTTTATTAAATATAACAGTTTCACTGTACTTTGATAATTGTAATTGTTTTCTTAAGTTTCTCAACAAATCCAAAGTGATGACATGTCAAGCTTTGCAAAAGCACCAACTGTATCATTTCCTTCCCTCTTCTCCATCCCCCTATTTTTAAAAAAGCTGATGATAGCAAAACCTACAAACATATCCACTAAACCTTCAATCTGGCTAACTCCAGTGAGTGTTTAAATCTTAGCATTTGCTAAAAGTAACTCTTTATAGACAGAGGTATATTATTGGTATAATTCTGATCTTTTTTCTTCTAGCTTGCTCCTTGTTCTGAAAAAAAAAATGTTAAGAGAGGGATGCACAGATTTAGCTAAATATTAAATTACTTTACTTTTGTGTGTGTTTGTTGCATATGAAAGTCTATGATTGAAAGCATTACCAACAGCCAGACATAGTGTGGGTAAACAAGGGATGGGTAAAACAGTTCAGACAAAGCAGCCATACAATCTTTGTGAATCCTTTCTGGAATGACAATGTTGTTTCAAGCAGGGACTGTCTCTTCCTCATGATTTCAAATTCCAAAGGGGTAGCCGTGTTAGTCTATTGTAGAAAGACAACAGAGTCCTGTGGCACTTTTAAAGACTAACAGATTTATTTATCGCATGAGCTTTCGTGGGAGAAAATCCCACTTCGTCAGACGCTTTGAAGATAGGAAAGTTACAGAGTGGTAGGAAATTAAATGCAGGGGAGTGTATGACATAGCATCAGGTCAGACTGTAACAGCAAATCAAAATAGGTGTTAGGATTCAAAACACTGGGGAACAGCACATAGAGGAGGGGGAGGTCAAATCACTTGTTGTAATGCGAGAAAAATCCATAGTCCATTGTTGTCTTGGGGTTAAACAGGGACTATGGATTTTCAAAGCGTCTGACGAAGTGGGATTTTCTCCCACGAAAGCTCATGCGATTAATAAATCTGTTAGTCTTTAAAAGTGCCACAAGACTCTGTTGTCTAAATACTTACAAACACATAACTGGAAACCAGTCTTGCTTACCTGTGTGGTACCATAATCAAAATAAATATTACTGTTCTAACAATGTGTTTAGACTTTATGGAACGTTTGTATGATGCTGAAAGCAGTAATCCTCCTTATATCTGTACTCCAGGGCATAAGATAATGTTCAATTGTTTGCTCTTAAAAAATTTTAAGATTAAATTCCTCACAGTCAAGGGAGAAGCATTACCAAGGGGGAAATATTAGTTTACCCAATAAGTGTTCTCTGCTGCTCATCAGGAAGGACTACTGAATCCAAATAGGCCAAGCAAAAACTTTGTCGCTTGCTCCACCCACCCAGGAAAAGGTTACATGCAGGAGGGTTTGGCCCATTAGCTTGGATTTTGGGATGGGGGGCAGACAAAAATCCCTGACAAGGAGAAATTAGGTCTTTTATGCTGTCAGGCCTCTGATAGGCAAAGATTCCTAAGTATAGTTTCTGTAAGTTTTCCATCTTCAAAGCGTCTGATGAAGTGGGGTTTTCTCCCATGAAAGCTCATGTGATAAATAAATCTGTTAGTCTTTAAAACTGCCACAGGACTCCCTTGTTTTTCCGCAACAAACTAACACGGCTACCGCTTTGGAACTAAGTATAAACAGGAGATCTGCATGCCGCTTAACACTATCAGCCCAAAAGGACAAATAGAGCTGTTTCTTACAGAAGCTTACATTTTCTTTTTTAATGCAAATCTGTATTTCATTTGTGTGTGTGTATGTTTCCTGTTTTAATCTTATAAACAAGTCTCTCATTTGATTTTCTTAGTTAATAAATCCTTAGTCAGTTAAGTACAGGATTAGCTAGTCATTGCCTTTGGTTTGCGATCTAACTCCAGTTGACCAGAGCTCAGGGCCGGCCTGACCATATAGGTGAACTACGTGGTCGCCTAGGGCACCAGCCTTTAAGGGGCAATGGAAGTGATTTTTTTTCTCTGTTTAAAAATATATTAATATGTTATCTCTTATAAATGAAAGTATGCCCTCTGACGGGAGCGCCAAAGTCATAGTTCATCTAGGGCAGTGGTTTTCAAACATTTTTCCTCGGGACCCAGTTGAAAAAAATCATTTATGCCCGTGACCCAACAATTACGTTCTCTAAGCAATGCATTCCAGCCTTTTGCCGACAGCAGCAGGGGGCGCTGCGACCCAATGCCTGAGGGTCTGCAACCCAATACTGGGTCCCGACCCTAAGTTTGAAAACCACTGGTCTAGGGCACCAAAAACTCTTGGGCAGGCCCTACCACAGGTAGATCCTTTGAGACTCGGAATAATCTGATTATTGCTGTGATTTTTAGTGTAGAGTGACCATCTATCACATAGTCCAGGCTGCCTTGGTGGCAAGATAGATCAGAATGTCCAAGGTGACTGTCTGGAACCAAGGTAAGATTGTTGTGTGCTTTAAGAATTCACACTTTTTAAGGCAGGGTGAAACTTATTTATAGAATACCAGTTTAGGATTTCTGCCCAGATTTTTGACAGTCTGCCCTGAGGTACACACTCACAGGCAGGAGCCACTCCAGGCAGTGTGACAGTTAGCATAGTCAATAGGATTCATTTGCCACAGGTCAATTGCATATATAGATAGCAGGAGCTCTTAAGTTTAAACTTGAAATTGAGAATTTTTAAAGGTTAAAGAACAGACACAGGAGAATCAGTCACATGGTGGGCTTGAGACAAAAGAGCTTGAAAAGTTACATAAGAAGAGGGAAATATCTCATAAAAAGAAAACCACAGATCAGGAACTAAGGCTGCGTCTAAACTGGTAAATTAAGTCGACTTAAACTTGCTTAGGTCGACTTAATTTACCCTGCGTCTACACTGTAGTTTCCTTAAGTCAACTTAAGGAAAATAAAGTCGACTTAATTAAAATTAAGTCCACTTTCTAACACCACCTTTCTAATCAATCTAAGGCTTAAGTCGACTCCCTAGAGTCGACTTAAGTCAGTATAGACGTGGGGTAGCCCTAAGTTAACTTTGTCCTGGCAAGAAAGGACCCATCAAGAGAGGACCACAGGGCTTGCTTCCTTCTCCCCAGGACCAGCGCTCCAGCTGATCAGCAGCTAGAGCGGGGAACCTGGGGAGAAGGAAGCCCCACGCTCCCCACAATCCCTCCTAGCCAGGACCATGCGGTCCCAACGAGGAGGGAGAGCTGGAGACCTGCACTCCAGCTGCTGAGCAGCTGGCAGCTGGAGCGGGGATCCCAGCAAGAAGGGACCTCAGGGTTCCCTTCTCGCCGGGAACACTCAGGTCCCGGCGAGAAGGAAGCCCTGCGGTCCCTTGTCCCTGAGACCCGCACTCCAGCTGCCGCAGCTGGAGCA
>ML685903.1:9533630-9586021 GCA_007922175.1 Pelusios castaneus
ACCCAATGTGATGTTCCCATTGACTTCAAAGGGAGCAGAATGGGCCCCAAAAATATGAAAACAAAGCCAAGTAAGGGTGGGTTGCTGCACACAAAATGGAGATCAATGAAATATTTCCTCCTAGTCCTCAAGTGGCAATATTAGCCTATTTGAATAAAAATATGTTATATTCTGATTGAGGAGATGGAACCAAAATTTGGATGTTGAAGGCAGACAACGAGCCAAGATCTGGAATTAGTGATCCAGATTCATCAATGGCTTAAATAGTGGTGCAAGATACACCTTGGGCATAAATTGATTAGAAGACAAATATAGGTGGATGAAAGTGATAAAACAATGTAACTTAGATGTATCTGGTTTTCCATGGATAAGCAAGATTACTGTAACTTACTGGTCAAGGGGACAAAAGAAGGTAGGGAATATCAGAAAAAGCAACTATCAAGTGTTAAAAAAAAAAAACTGGCTCCCCGTTTGGACTTATACATGCAGTATATAGAGGGGATTCTCTGGGCACATCTGTAAGAACGGGTAACAGAGTGCCACTGCTGCAGCCCCCCCTTCCACCTCAACACCCTAACGATATCCTCCAGCAGGTGGTCCATGAACATGGATGCGGGAGGTGGGGTGCAGAAACAAACTTCAGCAAGACATCCACCCATTTGAACAGCATTAACCCTTGCGAATCTGAGATCTAGATGGTGGAGATCCCTTACTACTTCCCAGTGTCTGAATCTGTCCTACCTGAGAGAGTAACATACAGGAAATTCCCCAGGGTTCTTGTCCTTCTGGTCTCTCACATGAGTTTTCTCTATCTGATAAAGTGAAAACCAGTACAAACTTGGTTTTGATCACTGCGTGAAGTAGATATAACTCAAAATGCCCACAAGGACCAGATCTGCTGGCAAATATGTGCTACAGTAACTCTTCAGAGTAAAAACACACTTTAAATGCATATAGCAAATGGGCAGAGATACAGCAAGTGGTGTTCATTTTGGATAAGCAGCCAAAAGTTAGGAGACTTTTCTCAGACACCTTGAACCCATTGGGAATGTAGAGGTTCATGCTGCAGCACATAGAGATACAACTCTTATTGAATTTGATGAGAGTTACATCCCTGCACACCCAAGTTGAACTGGTTCCCACAGTGTAAGCTATTCTCAGTTATGGAAATTCATCCTTTTGGCAGAGGGCAAGCGCAAAGACTAGGCACCACTGAAACCCTATTCTCAGCGCTTAAGTGGTACATAAAAGTCATATTGGCCCTCTGAACACAGGTGTATGTCACCAAGTTTGCACTGAATAAGAACACAGCAATCTTGCAAATATATTTTTGTTCTGCTTACAAAATCTTGCATCTGCATAGTAATATTATTTAGAGATGTAGGTGCACACGGTGCTTCCTTCCATGCTACTGAAACTAACCACCTGTCATAGCGGAAAAGGGAAGTAGGATATAAAAATTATGTTTAACCCCACCTACAGGAAATCTTCTTAAGAAAACACAGTGTACTCAATATGTACATGATAGAAACCAGACATTTATGCTCTTAGTGAACGTAAGAAAAAGTGAGGGAGTTCAATTTCCCAGCTGCTCTGTTCCTGTCTATTTTACAGGCAAAATATGTGTATGGATTGGTTTTATGTTTATATAATTTCATTTGCAAGTCCAAAATCTGAGATAAGATGAAAGCATTCTAGTTCTTGGAATAGCCATTGCGTAAAGAATGGCATTAAGAGACTAGAATATTTTTCTCAGAAGTAAAAGCAAGCACTGAAATAAAATGTTGAGATCAGAATTAGGCCCAATTATATTAGCATAAATTAGGAATTATTTCACTGAAGTTAATTGGACAGGTTCATTAGTACATTCTGGTGACATTGAGCAGCCACAAACTCATCTTACCTGCTCTGCAAAACTGGAGTGCAGTGGTGAATCTGAACCTACAGATTTATTACACCTTAAAAGTGGTGTAAATGAGAGAAGAATAAGGCACAATGTCTTTAGGCGTACATTGACGCTGAGATGGTCTGGCAAGTTAGCTGTTATAACGCAAATGATCACACAGCAAAGAAACTAAATTCTTAAATACTACAGTGTCACTACTTATCTTCTTTGGCCTAATTCTCATGGCTTCCTCGCCCTTTGGCATAATGCAAGTATGAAAATATGTGCCTTAGACTGCATTCAAGATATTCATAGGAAGGGTCACATCAATCTGAGAGCACCAGGTTCATGTCAGAAAGGATATAAATAAATAACATGAAGGAGTTTACAAGTTATTTTAAATGTTTAACGAGGAAATTCCCATTGAAATAAAGCATCTTATTTCCAAGGACATCGTAAAGCCAAGAAAAAGGAAGCAGTGATGCACACTCACGTCATTACAGCCGTCATACAAACAAATTAATAGGAAGAGAACACAAGTTAATAGGTTATCATTCTTTCACTTTATTTTTAACATATTAGTACCCAGTTCATATATCCAGGACATGAATCAATAGGAACAGGAGAAACCTCTCAGATAAAAATGAGATCCTTCCTGACTCTTCACCCCAATTTGAACCAAATCCATTTGGAAACTTTTGGGACTCTAAAATATTTGCATTTAATTTTATTAATTATTATTATTACTACTACTTTTCTGTATCCATTTTTAACAGAACAGATCAAAGACCATTATTGTGGCATGTCTATCCTGGCCAAAATTAGAGTATTGGAAATTTCACAAGACAGCAGCCAATTTTCGTGAACATCTCCTTTTTCACTGGTTTCAAAGTGTTTCGGAAAAGTATCTGAACTTTTGGTTACTTACCCAAAATGAACTCAACTTCAGTAATGTGATTTTAACTTTGAAAAGTGACTATGTAGCTCTGGCACATACTCAGCACAGCACCATACACTCCCTGTGTGTATGGGAGTCACACCTGTTTAGTTGGATTCTCTTCCTTCCTGTTCACGTTCTCCAGTACTGTATGCAGTGAGGTAGTAGTAATGTCAGCACCAAGATATTAGAAAGACAAGGTGGGTGAGGTAAATCTCTTTTAGCTCACCAGCGGAAGTTGGTCCAAGAGACAGGTCTGAACAAGAGCTCCAAGGAGCTTGAAAGCTTGTTTCTCTCACCAACAGAAGCTGGTCACATAAAATATATTACCTCACCCACCTTGTCTTTCCAAAACTGTTTACTAAGTTCTAATCAGCTACATTTGGTGTGAGCCCGAGTTCATCTCAAGGCCTTGGCTCTTAGCATATTTATTATTTAAACTGCACTGAAGAGAGAGAAATGTGACTTACAGCTTTCGGTGGTGCAAAGAGTGCAGAAAAAAATGAGGATGCTGGTAAATTGAGGAACATCCCAGCCAGTTTGTTAGGACTGCAGGAAGATGTGCAAGTTGCAGGATGGAAGCTAAATGCCCAGAAGTGGATTCAGACTGGGAGTGACCAATAGTGATGTCAGACTGGGGAACTATAAAATAAAGATTTTTTTTCCTTGCAGATTTTCTGGATGCCATCAGAGGACCTGTCCCTTGAAGAACATGAGCATCTCTAGGTCTCTTTATGTGGAAAGTCCTGGAGAATTGGAGAAATCAATTCCCTAAACAGGAGGGACTCACTTGGTCTGGACTCAGGGTTTGGGACTAGAGTCTGGTGTCTCTGGGAGATTTTTGGAAGCTTGAAATTTAGGGAGCTGAATTAAAGACTCATGACAGCACCATTGGCTGCAGAAGTACAGTCTATCCTGTATGCAGTGACAGAACCGAAGCAAAGCTCTGGGGACACCCCACGCTTGACAAGGGACTCAAAAGTAGACCATGGAAAAAGAAAAACAGAGGCAAGAAAAGGCAAGTCCCCAGGGTAGTATCAGGTCGGAGGTTTCTGGTGGGAAAACAGAACACATTTAAAAAAATCACTGTCCTAGGAAGAGCCTGGACTCTGGGAAAATGAACAAGAGAAAGTCTAAAGCTCCAGGAATAAGCAAACCAGGAAGCCATCTCTGGGTCCAGAGTTAAAAGTGGGAGGATAGCAGCAAAGTTTGAACTTCTATTTGACTAGGGTAGAAACCCCAAATCTCTCATCCTGGAAACCTACAAATGTGAGGGGATTGTGTATCCTGGTAACAGATTCATGTCAGAACCAGAAGCCTGATGTGGGGAAGTTAAAGAGGAAGCCAAAGAAAGGTGCTCAGAAAGGAAATAATGTTCTCTGGCTTCCAGGAAAGACTCTATTAACCTAGGGGAATCTTCATGGATCTGGAGTAAAAGCTGTAGAAAGGACAGGAAATACTGCAGGAAGAGATTTGCTGAAAGTGGGATCTCAATGCGTTGGTGAAACAGATGGAGAAAAACAGCCTCAGAGAACCACTGATTGAACAAAGGAAAGGAGACAAAAAGGAACCTAGAGAACAAGATTTCTGCCCTTTACAAGCTGGCCCATCTGAGGGCCAGGGGAAAAGTCCAAAGCTGAGATGTTACAGGCAGAGCAAGGAAGCTTGCTGGCAAAAGCAGATCACCAAACTAGAAAAAAATGAAGGAGGAGCTGCCACTAATTGAGAAGAATCTCCGTAACGAATATACAGGGAAATGCGATTGTACTGAGAGGGAATCTCAGGAAAAGGAGATAAAGGCCTCTCCCAACCAGAGCATGGAAGAAACGGTTTGCCCAGAATGGGAAGGTGGCTGAATTCACTGAACAGCAGCTATGTATGGAGTTCAAGGACTTAAAGGAGTCCAGAGACAGAGTTAGGGAGCATATTTCTGAGTTGGATAAATCAAGATATTTGGAGCAGCAGGGAGCAGAAACAAAATGGAAATTGGAGGCAGAGGCCAGCACACTCCATGGACTCACTGGAGAAACAGCAACGCCACACAACCTGACAGTGAAAACTCATCAATGGCAACTAGAGGCACTAGTGCCAAGAATGTTGGCTCAGAACTGAGAAAAAATATGTGATCAGAGCACTGACGCTGTGCAACATGGTTGTGAACTCTGAGATGAGCAATTGTGAGACAGGGGTCAACACAGAATATCCTAGAGACCAACCAAGTCACTGTGTGTATGTTTCAAAGAAGAGGAGGGCCACCAATGGAGATTATCAGACAGCACAAACACAGATATTGTGTGCAGGATATATGTGGGAATGATGGCGATAGTGGGATATATGTGGGAATGATGGCCCTGAAAGCAACCCTGCAGACCGCTCCCATTCTTCAGTTCGTTGATCTAAGAGAGAAGTTGCCAATGCTGACAGAAACTGGGCTGAAGTCCTCTCATAACAACACACAGAGTCAGTTGAAATGGTGCTTGCAAAAGCTGGAAGGAACAGTCATCAAGTGATTAGGTTTTGGCACAAGTCACGCAGACAGCAAGAACTATCCTGTTTTGGAGTAAAGAGAGAGATTGGTGAGCAACAGCAATTGCGGAAGGAGGATGAAATCCTACTGAAATCCTCTTGAGCTCCCTCACAGAAAAGAATGCAAAGTTGGACAGCCTGGAGGATGAGGTGGCTGCCTTAAGAAAAACTTCAGCACTGGGGTACTTCAGAAGACAGCAAGCAAGCCTGTTCCTGGCTTCAAGTTTCCTGCAGGCAGCTCGCTCACTCCTTCAGCTCTTTCACATGTACAATTCCTGACACAGAGCATGTTCTCAAGAACTAAATATGGCAGGAGTCTAGGACTGAAGGCTGGTACTTTCTTCTGGATTTTGATTACCCCAGAGGGGGCTTAACCGGAGACACAAGTCACTTTATATTGTCCGATGATTAAAATGGAGAGAATGCAGTTCACATGCAATTCCCAGGTCAATAGCAGGAAGAGAGATCATCCTGTGGGAAGATGCGAGGAAGGAGGGCAGAGAGCACTGAAGGGAAAAGGTTGATGTTTAAACAACATCATGTGTCCCAAGCCAAGGGCCTGAGAAAAACCTGGGCTCACATTTGTATAAACTGCTTTGAGGATAATGGTGTAGCACAGGTGTAACCATAAGCCTCTTTGGCTATGACTACACTACAAAAAGTTAGGTTGACTTTGTTAAGTCGACTTAAAATCGATCTTATTAAGTCGACTTAACAAAGTGCTGTCCATGGATGTGGACTAAGTCCACTTTGTTAAATCGACCTAACTGCCTTTAGGTCGACTTAACAAAGTGGCCTTAAACGTCCACACTGGGCTTAGGTCGACATAAAGAAGGGTTAGGTCAACCTAAGCAGGCTTAAGTCAACCTACCCTGCAGTTCTTAGTAAGTCGACTCAAGCTTTCATTACGTCAACTTAAGGAATTTCTTAAGTCGACATAATGAAAGCCTAGTGTGGACGTGGCTTTGTTTAAGTCGACTTAAGCCTCCTTAAGTTGACAAACTGCCAGTGTAGACATAGCCTTTTAGGCTGCAGAACCTTTTTTACTAATGCACATCAAGCATGCCAAAGCAGTGCCTGGCACACGTGGCAGAGAAGGTATCAATCAAGATGGTTTTGACCTATCTCTGTGGTCCCCCAATCCTGTCAGTAGTTGGCAGCCAGTTCTGGCCCGATTAAAATAAAAGCACCCTCAAGGCTGCTCTAGCTTGTGCTAGCCTGTAACAGCCTCTTACTGCTGCATTTTGCTCACACCCTCTGTGACGCTGTCTAGATTTAGGGAACCATTTATGATATTATTTTGTATTAATATTTTATAATTGTTATAATCCATAGGAACTATGCCATGTTTGGTGTCAATAGAAAGGTAGTGATTTGTGGGGAATGATTATATAGTTTATGTGTAGGATTCGTATTCACATTAGAAGTTAGGAATATGATTGTTATATTTTAATTTGTGTGAGTCTGGGGAAATTCCCCAGACTGAATGTCTACCCAGCCATTGTCCCCTTAATGGCCCATTAAGGAAGCTCCCCAGTACAATGGGCTGAAGGAGAAAACCTGTTAAGCCACTAGGACTTGAACATGTGACTCATGGAAAGAACTGCACACAGCATGGAGAAGGCCAGAGGTGATAAAAGGCAGCAGCCCCGACTCCATCTTGCTCTCAAGTCCCCTGTCTACAGCCAACACCCATCTCTGGAACTATTCCTCTGAGACTGAACAAAGGATTGAGGCCCACCCTGATGCTGGGTGTTTACCAGAGGAACAAGCCTGCAAACTCCAGAGGAACAAGCCTGCAAACTGCTTTTCATGAACTTTAAATCATTTGTATGTATGTGATTCGCTTTGACCCTTTAACATCCCTCATATTTTGCTTCTTTTCTTCTTATATTAAACCTTTAGTTGTAGTTGCTAAAGGATTGGCTATGGTATTTTGGATAAGATCCAAACCTATATTGTTCTGTGTGCTGTGGCTGGCCCTTTGGGGTCAGGGGAACCTATATCTTTAAGGGACCATGCGGCTAGGTGGGAGCCAGAGGAGCTGGAGTGCAATAAAGGGAGCTGTTTCTATTTTGGGCAGATTTCTTGGTACCGGTGTGGGGAACCAGAAGCCTGGTTGTGACTGATAGGGAGACTGGTTTAAGTACCACCCATCAGTGTGTGGGGAGTTTGGCTCCCGGTTTTGTAGCTTGCCCTGATTTTTGCACGTCCAGGAGGGTATCCCAGGAGGCCCCGTTCACACCCTCACTTGCCGTCAGCATGCCTGCATGTGTATAGAGCCAACTACACTGGTCTTACACCTCCTAGACAGAGAGAGGAACCCCCAGCTGCCTTTAAAGGGGATGTAGCAGAATAAGGATCTGCTCCTCAGGATGCATGCTGATTCTGCAGAGATAGCAATTAGAGAAAACATCTCTTCATTTGTAAACTGAGAACATTTGCAGTGGAATCAGTGAGATGCAATAAACATAACTCCTCCACACATACCTCCAATTTATTCTTAAAACCACTTTTCAGAGTAGACCCACAGTTCCATCAGTAGAAGGAAAAATGTATAGTGTGTGTTCCAAATAAATGACAATCATAATAGATGAGGGAACACAGTAACACGTTAAAAAAAACATATTACAAAATTCTATCACGTCATAACCATCAAGTAGTAAATAATCTTGACAATAAAACAAAATATGTTTTGGTATAAATGTTATGTATTTGCAACACAAGTGAGTTTTAGAAAAGCAATGGAATTAAACATTTTGAAGCCAGGATCATTTCAGTACTGTCAAAGCTAAAGTCATGATTTTGAGTCTCTTTCCAGGGGTCATTTTCTATAAAAAGAGCATCTGGAGACATAATTCCTGTTTCTTTTTGGCTGATGAGTATGTATTCCTCTAATACTAAATATAGATGTGTGTACAACTCACACTTGAAGTTTGAGCCTTTACTATATAAGGGGAGAAGGCGGTGTTACTCTATGACCACTTTTTTTTTTTTTTAAGAGGTGGAAGCTATACTGTGTTGTCAACCAATCCATCACCAATAAACAAGACATAATATTGAAAAAGACTTAGTGGTCATTGTGTCACCTGATGGGTTCTTTAGAGAAACTGCAGCTACCATAATGCCAGAATGTCTAGGAAGAAATACACGTGCTCAGAGTCTGATCCTACCTTTTATTTTTAGCTCAACTAATACCATCAACAAGGAGCTAAATAAATGCACCCAGTTTGATGAACAGCTAGGGCTGATGTTAAACTTCCACATACGTAGCCTCAAAAAAGTGGGTCAGTCTATGATCCTGAGCCTCCAGAGATGTAGAGGGGCCTCCTGAGGGATACTGAGCAACCTCAGCTCCCACTAAATAATGGAGGAACACTTCATGAGAGTGGGTACCAAAGAGGTGATAGGCTATCAGGAGTGTCCTCCCCTCTCCCCCACGCAAATACTACCACCTTTAAAGGGATTCATTAGGATAGATACTGAATACAAATATATTGTTAGTATGCGCCTAGACAACTGAAATATCGCTGAATCAAAAGCAGCTGGTTTTAGCATTACACATGGGTTATGCATAGTCTTGTCTGAGGCTAACATATCAGGAGTGCATTCCTTGAGTGCAATATATCTGCTGGAATAAACAACGCAGAGAAGCTCCTCAGATATATAATTAATAGGAAACTCTCTGTCCACCTGGAATTTCGACATATTTTGGAGACCTAAGAAAATAATGGAGCACACAGTGACTTCATGCAAGTTTCTGACTCTTTCTGTGGTTCTGTGAACCAATGGATGGATTCTAATCACCCATGCAGGTAGAGCCAAAGTAAGTGAGATAGGATCTTTTATTGAACCAACTTCTCCTGCAGGAAGAGACAAGCTTTCTAGATTCACAAAGCCCTGCTTCTTCTGTCACAGCTAAATACAAGGTGGAATGGATTGTAATTTAGCTGTGACACTCTAATTACCTTTTCCAGAGCTGAAGAGGAGCTCTGTGAAGCTGAAAAGCTAGTCCCTTCTTCCAGCAAAAATTGGTCTAATAAAAGATATTATCTCACCCATTCTGTCTCCTTCATATCTTGGGACCAACACAGCTACAGCAACGCTGCAAACATCAATGTAAATTTTATTTTAAATTGTTAAAGTATATAGTGGATAATACCCATTTAGGGTATCCTGTGCAATCCTTTTCATTTAAGGTTAATTCCTGCTAATTTACTTGGGTAAGTAATTCCATTCATTGTGCAGATCCATCCTTAATTCTTCTCCATGGAGAGGAAAGGCACCGCCCATTAGTACTAATGAATTCTTGAGACTTGAAAAGAGGAAGACGTTCCTCATCCATCCCCAACAGAGATTCATAGCAAATAGTCTAGCTACTTGGGATCTGTGCTGAATTCCAGGTTTGTCCTTAACTATCTGGTTTCACCAGGGAGCAATTTTTCAAGATAACCACTTTAGCATTCTACGTTCATAGCAGCATGCTTTCATCTGTATGACAGCTCTATTCATGTTAGAGTCAGCTTTCTACAATGCTTAAGAAAAGCAAGAATGAATGAATCACGGGAGCTCAGACATAGGATGTCTGTTTGATTTAACCATTACTTGGTAGGCTCTCCTAAAGTGATTTGTGGGTAGCAAAATAAACAATAGATGGTTGCCTATCACATCCTTTGAGCCAGCTCACACTTATCTTAAGCACAGATACATTCCCAATGGTTCTTTACGACTGACTTTATCTAGGCTTCCAGGAAGAAGAAGAAGATAGAATCTCATGCTGCATCTGGTATTTAAAGTTAAACATGGTCAACTGCATTTTAGAAACAAAAACAGAATATATTTCAGGTTTTTCAATTACTTCCAAAGTAATACCCATGTAATATCCATGTTGCAAATGAACCATTTTAATTAGATAATTTAAAAATAAAATATATTAAGTTTCCCTGTCTACCTTGATTTTAAATATTGGGGGGAGAAAGAAAAAAATACTTTGTAATGACATATTGAGGGGGTTCCAAAGGGGTAGCTGTGTTAGTCTAGTTCAGCAAAACAAACAAGGAGTCCTGTGGCAGTTTTAAAGACTAACAAATTTATTTACCGCATGAGCTTTCATGGGAGAAAATCCCACTTCATCAGATGCTTTGAAGATGGGGAACTTACAGAATCCTCCTATTCTGTAAATTCCCCATCTTCAAAGCATTCTACAAAATGAGATTTTCTCCCATGAAAGCTCATGTGATAAATAAATGTTTGTCTTTAAAAGTGACACAGAACTCCTTGTTTGTTATATTGAGCGGGGGGGGGGGGGGATTATTCCTCTAAGACCCAGGCACATAGGGTCACTGTCAAGCTCAATTCTCTATCTGCCAACATGGAAAGTGGGGGGAGTAAAGAGGGTTAATTTTTGCCACAACACCAGTCCCCAACACATCTTTCTCCAGAGTGCAAAGAGCCATCTACATGTTCAAGTGCTACCCCACCCATGGTGAAGCTCCCCAGCAGCAAAGGTAAATGTATCTTAAAATGTATGCAGTAGGCTACACTCAGTGCCTGGGAACCACTCTGAGGAGGAAATACCAGATCAGTTGATGAGGAATCCCTGCAAACATTGATCCCCCTGAGCTAAGCTGGCAGGCAGCATGGGAAACAGGTGCCCAAAGCTTAAGAAAAAACCCTGTGCCTCCAATAAATCCCCCCAAGATACAAATGGGGTTTGTTGAACCCACTGCCTCTTTTGCAGGATGGGGTGGTGGAGTGGAGCCTGTAGCAATCACTGACCTAAATTATCTTTCCTCCAAGCTCCAATCTGTGTCTTTTCCTTTAAAAGGGATGGTCTAGTTCTAGGCCATTGTATTTTAGCTATAATATATTAAATGTAGCTACTTTAATGTCATTCTAAAGAATCTTAAAAATTTTACCTTTTAAATTGTGATTTTCTCTCCTCACGCTAAGCAAATAATTTCTAAGGTCAGATTTCTTTTAATCTTGGGCCTTGTACACACTACAAAGTTATCGCGCGATAACGCGGACAGCGTCCACATACAAATCCATGTTGTTGTGCGGTAACAGCCGTCTTACCGCGCAACATGTGAACCACCAAAACGAAGATGCTAGCGGCTACTGCGGAACAGCTGTTCCACGATAGTTCCTGTGTGTACGGTTGCTGCACAATATGAAGCCTCCATAAATGTCCCAGAATTCTAATTCCATCCCTTCTGCACTTCCTCCTGCGCTCTGTGGCTGTGACGTGACTGTACGCGCCCTCCCATCATTCCCGGGAATTTTTAACTGTTCGCTCTTCCTGTTTGTTCGGCGTGGAGTGCAGCTGTGTTCTCCAAGAGCAATGGCGGCTCAGCACAGCAAACGTGCTCCAGTCTGGACCACAGCCGAGGTGCTTGATCCCATGGGCATCTGGGGAGAGTCTGCTGTGCAGGCACAGTTACGTGGCAGCAAGCGAAATTTTGACATTTTTGGCCAGATTTCTCTGGCCATGGCAGAGAAGGGGTATGAGAGAAACACTCTTCAGTGCAGGTCGAAGGTGAAGGAGTTGAGGATAAAGTACCACAGAGCCAGAGAGGCAAGACGGCGCTCCAGCTCAGCGCCGGCTACATGCCGATTTTACAAGGAGCTGGAAGCAATCCTGAGCGGGGATCCCATAACCACCCCAAAAGCTCCTGTGGACACGTCAGCACCCCCCACGAAAAGGATACCGGAGCAGACAGTGACGAGCAATTTGTCGACGAGGAGGTAGAGGTGGAGGATGACCTGGAGGCTGAAAGCAGTGCAGCTGACCTAGGGAGCCAGGAGCTGTTCTCCACGCCACCCAACACGTGCTGCCCATATTCCTTCTCCATGTTGTCTTCAGATGCAGCAGAGGGGAGCTCTGGTAAGTTTCATCAGAAGTGGCTTCTGTGCTTGCTGGATAAGCTTTGCGGGCAAATGAAGAGCAAGCGGGAGATGGGCGTTTTGAGTTTCATCCTTTCTTTTTATTTTTTTGGATGGGGGGGTCTACCCTGCATTACACGAGCAGTGCATCAATGCATGCTGTAATTCTCAAGAAATCCTCTCCGATGAGCTCACTGAAGGTCTCCTGGATGTACTTTCATAGCCTGCTAGTTAAATTCGATGGGAGAGCAACTGTGTTCCCTCCCCCATAGAGGGATACTCTCCCTCGCCAGTTGCAAAGCACGGCAGTGGGAACCATGGCTGCGCACAAGCCTGCTGCGTACGGTCCTAGCTTATATCCAGTGACATGCAGGATATGCATTCTGGCTTGCAGGGGCCCTCTAAGCAGTAAGATATCACCTTCCATGGCCATGCCATGTGTGAACTAATCACCCAAAGCAGTGGAAATAGTTCACGGAGCTGTGTGTCTTGTCTCGGCAATCCGAACCTCCCTTTCCAAAAGCCCTTTCAGTCCCTGGCAATGCCCTGTCCCGTGGGCACTGACTGAGGAATGTGGCGGCAGAGCATATTACCAGCTCTTTAACCAAAGTGAGAACAATAGCACTACTTATGATGTTTCATTTTTCCTTAGAAACGACCTTCGCCGGTCGGTGGTCTGCGCCAGCTGACCGGCTGAGACATAGGAGGAGGAGGCCTTGCAGGAGCAAGGAGGATATCTTCCAAGAGCTGATGCAGTCCAATGAGGCAGCAGCAAGGGAGACTAGACTATGGAGGCAGGAGTGCTGGCAGGACTGTAAGGAAAACAATTTGAGGATGCAGAAGCAGAAGGATACCCTTATAAGCATCCTGCAGGAGCAGACCCAACTGCTGAAGACCATGGTTGGTCTGCAGACCCAGCTGCTCCAGGCTCGTGCCCCCCCTGCACTCCCAGCAACACTTTCTGTCCCCACCACCCCATTCTCCCTCAAAGCAGTTCTTTGAAGCCCAGGGACCCTCCTGGTACAATGTTACATCCACTCCTGCACAAAGCTATGGCATTGAGCCACGCACCTACACGCATCTATAACCCCTGGTGCAGGCACTGCTTACTGTAATTATTTAATGTTTTCTAATAATAAAATCGAATCACTTGAACTGTGCACAGTGTCTTTATTGATACACAATAAAATTAGTTGTTGCATGTTTAGTATTCATTAATTCGAGCATAGTACAGTACACGCCCACCGGCACTGCCCCACCCCCCAAAGAGCACTCAGTAGTGCGTAGGTACACTACTGCACAGTGATGAAATGCGTCCGATAAGTCCCCATGATTAAAATGCTCCCTAAGTGCCTCGCTTATGTGGACGGCTCTCAGCTGTGCCCCCCGATACTCCTAGTGGCTGGCTGCTGGAAGGCAAACTCTAGCCGCTCAGCCTCCATGTCCCATGAAGGGGAAAATTTCTCTCCCCTATTTTCACAGAAGTTATGCAGGACACAGCATGCCACAATGATGGCTGGAATGTTGTCCTCATTCAAGTCTAGCCTCCCATACAAACAGCGCCAGCGGCCTTTTAAGCGCCCAAAGGCAGACTCCACGGTCATTCGACACCGGCTTAACCTGTAATTGAAGCGCTCCTTGCTTGGATCCAAATTGCCAGTATAGGGCTTTCTGAGGCAAGGCATCAGAGGGTAGGCTGGGTCTCCTATGATTACTATGGGCATCTCCCCAAACCCAACAGTAATTTTATCATTGGGGAAGAAGGTCCCAATGTCAGTCCTCCGGAGCAGAACACGATTAATGGCTCTGCACACTTGTGAAAGTGCTAACCCGACGGTCGACCTGCTGACTCCAAACTGATTCACGACCAAGCGGTAGCAGTCTGGAGTCACCATTTTCCACAGTGCGATTGTGACACGCTTCTCCACGGTGAGGGCGGCTCTCATTTTGGTGTCCTTGCGTCGCAGGGCAGGAGCTAGCTCCTCACACAGTTCTATGAATGTGGCTTTCTGCATTCAAAAGTTCTGTAGCCACTGGTCATCATCCCACACCTGCAAAACGATGCGTCCCACCACTCGGTGCTTATCTCTCGTGACCAGAACCGGCGGTGCACCGTGTGCAGATGCTCTGTGAAGGAGCTCAGCAATGCAGTGCTGTTGTTCTGCATGGCAGTCACCAGTCCAGGGTCATCCGAGTCCTGGTCTGATTCAGAGCTGAACGCATACTGTGCTACCAGCCGAGATGTATTCATTATGCTGAAGGCAACAGTCAAGATCAGAGCTGGATCCATGTTGCTGCAAAAAGGAATTCCGTGAAGCAACGCGGTACTGTTGAAAATGGGCGCGAGTTGCTAGCAGCAACTCTCATGACGCAAGGGGAACAGAATGCACCATGGGAAACCAAGACTATACCCATGGTGCTCAGCGCTACTCTCCTTCTACCCAGGATTCTTAGCACCGAATCAGGATGGATGGAATTGTGGGATATGTTCCCACAATTCAATTGGGTTTCTTGTGGAAATCGCGAATTGCAGGGGGGGGGGGCTCTGTTCCGTCACAAGCGGCTTAATGTGGACACGATACTGCGCTACAAAAGCCACGTGACTTTTAAAGCTCAATGGGCTTGTTGTGCGATTATTCCTGTAGTGTGTACATGGCCTTGGACTACAAGGAAAAAATAAAATCCCTCAGCTATGTCTTAATAACGACTCTAGGAAAACTAATAGCTTGATCCTGCAATCCTTCACTCACTGAAATAGTCATTGACATCAATAGAACTATTCAACCGAGTAAGAGTTTTTTAATTATTTCATTTAGCACACTTTTGATTCAATTGGTTCTGTGCAAGACATGCCAGTTGTTCTGATTTCTACAGAGGTAGAATGTTTTACACCCCTGGTTCTCAAAGTGGGGGGCACACTCTCCCGGTGTGGAGAGGGGACAGAGCTGGTCCAACACCACACTACTGGATATAGAAGTAGCCACCACACATTTCATGCAGCAGTAGCTCCCTGCCTGATGGGCACACTCCCCGCCCCCCTGCTGCTGCCTCCACTTCTCACTTCGTGTACTGATGCTGATGTTCACTGCTCCCCACATTTCTGCTGCTGCATTCCCTGCTTCCCGTGCTGTAGGCCCTGGTTATTCTTTTCCTGAAGGGGAAAGGCAGGCATGATTCTCAGGGGGTGTGTCCTGCACTGTAGGCCGTGGGTTTTTGTCTTTTATTTTTTCCCTGAAAGGGGAGTTCAGGGAAAGTGGGCATGATTGTTAGGGCCTACATTGTTAGCAACCCCCTAATAATCATGCCCTTCCCCTTCCACTGAGCTCCCTTTTCTTCAGGAAAAACCATGGCTTACAGCACAGGAAGTGCCCCATTTTTTTCTGAACGGGCCCCCCACATTTCAGAAGGGAGAAGGGGGGCACGATTAAAGGGAAAGGGAGCACAATTGTTAGAAAAATATCCACCGGGAGTGGGGAGCAAGACTGCATTTTAAAAGTTTGGGAACCACTGACTTATACTACATAACCCTGTGAATATGCACAGACATAATGTATTACTTTTATGCCCACGCCCAAATCATTTAAGAATGTTTCTTCTCTTTACATATTCCCTGCCTACCCAGGACTTCGGGGCAACATTATGTCCTTCAATTTTTTTTATTTTTTTTAATTTCCCAAGTTTTCTATTCCCTGTAAACATAGCCAGGAGGAGGAGCAAGAATTGTTCATTTAACAACTCTTACTTTGTCTATCCTAGGATTTTTTCCCCCCCTACCTAAAATTTCCCATCACTGTTGATTCAGCTCCGCTAGTGATAACAGTGGAAACCTACTGACGGCAACGTGCTGGCCGGCAGGCAGCAGCATTCGTAATACTGTATCAAGTAATGATGTAAACCATCTTTGAGCATGACTAGACCACATGGTCCTTAAAGTACTAGCAGCTGTCTGGAATTCTGTCTGCGCTAGCAGATAGCTTAGTAATTTGTTGAATTCCATATATTTGGGGCATAAATAATGAACTTTGTTAACTTGCAGAGTACAGCACCACACAGTGAAAGAAAGCAGCATGTGCTGTAACTCCACCGATTTCAAAGCTTCTGTAGAGTTAATACAGATGGACACCATGTAAATGAGAGAGGAATTAGAGCCTGTGATATTATAACTGCAAAATACAAAATTGTGATTTGTATTTCATTCCACTTCATTATGAGAGTGAGTCCTATCTAGTTGGGGATTGCTCTCCTTTACACTGGTACAAATCAGAACGGATTCCCCAGACTATTTTACAACTGTTACAGAACAATACGGAAGAATGAGGGATTAAGGGTTATAGTTAAGGGAGAAAATTCATTATGTTCAGGTGAGATCCAAAAACAAATGGTTGTGTGAGGTGCAGGCACGTTCAGCTATCTACAGTGTAGGATCTGGCAGTGAAAAGGCTCTCTTCTCACAGCCACAGTGACAAATTTGTTGCATGAGAGAGCAAAAAGAAAACTGGTGGTAGATTAGCAGAAGCAGCTAGGGAAAGAAGAGAGAAATCAGTCTGAAACCAGACTATGGAAAGACTTTAAAAGCTCAATTTATACACAGTTTCCCTGACACATCATAATTTACGTGAAGGAGATGAGCCACTTATGTAAATTAGAGCATTTACACATACATGCTGTGTAGATGACAACAGAATCTGGCCTTCAACATGATTTAACTGGGAGCCTAGAGAAATAAGTACTCACGTTAGAAAAGAATTTTTAAACTGAAGTTTCTTTAACCACACATGAAATTCCTTCCAGTTTTCAGAGATTGTCTGTGACATTTGGGAAAACATTGCATAAAACTGTACGCCTCTTCAACTCTATTAATGAGCTCTGTGATACCAGTCCCTACCTGAGAACAGTCTCTAAAGCTGCCTAAACTGACAAAGAGCTAATCAGATTCGCTCACTGTAATTTAACATAAATCAAAAGAAAATTGGTTTTATTAAAAACAACATCATTCATAACACTTGTCATCCCTCAAATCTCAAAGCACTTTAAAAACCATGCATTGGTCCTGACGTATTCCTCTATCACAGTGGTTCTTAACCTTCTGTGGGTCCTGACAAGCTTGGAAGGATGCATGATCCCACAGAACACAAGAGCCCACCCCACCCCACTCCCCCAACCGACTCCAGCCCCCCATCCAGCTCTCTACAACACACTGTATGATGACATAGTAACGTGTGGTCTGACACAGTGGTTGAGAACCGCTGCTCTGGCAGGCAAATCACCCATCACTTCAGCTTTTCACAAACAGATACCACTGAGGGGTTGGATGTGGGGCAGGTGGCAACTATTTTAGCACACAATACCATGTAACAATTTCAAATAAAAAACTAGACTATTCAACTGGAAATGCAGAGAGAATATCAGCACAAACAAACTGGAATCTGGGCAAAGCTCTATCGGTAACACCCCTTTTTGCTAATAAAAGGTACTAGATGATTTTTAGCAATAAAGAATCTCACAAAAGAAAATTATTATTGGGCTGACATGCTCAGTTCATTCCAAGAGAGACAGGAAAACAGATCAAGAAGATATTGGGAAACTCAAAAGAAGGAGTCATGTGATATTTTGCCCCATAAATTGGCAGATTAGTTATTACTGTATTTAACCCTTTAATGCCAAATATGAACATTTAAGATGGATTCTCAATATATTTATTTCAGAAGCAAGATGCAGAAACACAAAGCTGCTTGGCTTCACCCTCTACGGCTGCATCTACACTGGTAAATTAAGTCAACTTAAGCTTGTTTAAGTCGACTTAATTTACCGAGTCTACACTACAGTTTTCTTAAGTCAACTTAAGCAGCTTGCTTAAATCGACTTAAGGAGAATAAAGTCGACTTAATTAAAATTGTCGACTTTATAAAACCACATTCTTAGTAGACCTAAGGCTTAAGTCGACTCCCTAGAGTCGACTTAAGCCAGTGTAGACATGGGGTAGCCCTAAATCTACTTAAGGCTATTCCAGGCCTACACCAATGCCCTCCCTGCCGGGGGGGGGGGGGCGGCACAGGGGTAGCCTGTCATGCCACCCCACCTGGCGGGGCAGAGCCCTGCCCACCCTGCCCCTATGCCCTGCCAGGGTCCCTGTACCCCTTTGCCCCATTGTACCTAGGTACAATGGGGCAAAGGCTGAGCCCCCTGGCATTGGGCAAGGGGTGCCCCTCTGCCCCCGTGGACCTCCCCTAGGTCCCCCTAAGCCCCTAGAAGTCGACCTAGGCGTCTAGTGTGGACGTTCTAGGTCGACTTTTTAAGTTCCCCTTTAAGTTGACTTTATTTTTAAGTGTAGACACACTAAGTCGACTTAAATTAACACATGTAGACATAGCCTAAGAGCCTAGAGAACTGAATTAACTCATTTTCATTTGTATGGGGGCAGTTCATTCTCTAGTCTGATCCCATCTGAAATCAACCACCTAACCCTCCCATTTAGCTGGCAGATTTGGCCACAGTGACCTCACATGCCTTTGCTAGCAGGAAACTTTCTGTTGATGATCTCCAGGCATCTGGGGGAGCCAGAGTCTGGCAAAGGGACAGGAGAAAAGGTTGTTGCTCTGTAGGAGGGAGCGGGTGGAGTTTCGCAGTGAGTGATGGGAATGAATTAAAAAAGATTTGCCTAATGTACTGGATTTAGGCACACGCACCGTGAGCAACTAGAGGCTGCTTGCTTTGCTGCTGACATCCACTCAGGCGTTTCGCAAGAGGCAGTCTCCCCTCTCCGGCTCAGACCCAAGCGATTGCTAACCAGGCAGCCTCTTTCAGAGCGAGGGTGCTGAATCGCAGGCGAAGCGAGCTCGGGAGAGCTAGAACCGGTTTCTGATTTGAGCTGGGAGGCTCGGAAAGGTAAATTGATTGTTGCAGAGGAACTGCTGACCACGTGTTTTCTATGCTGGGGGGGAAAGACCCCTAGGGCTTGTGTTTGGACGGCTGGGGGTAGGAAGGACCCGAGACCAGAGCTGACAGCCTGAGGGGCTAGGAGAAGGGAATCTCCGCCCCAGTGGCGGCTCGGGTTTGCTTTTTGCTTGTTGCCATTGCGGGCGGTAGCCAAAAGCCAGGCGATTTCCCGGGCCGCCCAGCCGGCGATTGTTCTGCTAAGGCTAGTGAAGGTGGGCGGCAGCTCGCAGCTCGCCCTTTGATGGAAGAGGAGAGGGAGCGGCGCCTCGCCTATTGAAGGCCCCCGGCTCGGCTGGGGGAACCTCTCTCCGCCCCGCCTGACATGATCGTCTCCCGCCAGGTGGCTCGGGGCGGGGAGACGGGCGCCTTGATCCCGGGAGGGTCGGGCTACACTGCAGTGGGGACATCCTGACCGTGTAGAGCCAGCGATCTGCTGGTGGGCGGCGGGCCGCTGCCTGATCCGCTCTCCTTGTCTCTCTGGCCAGTGATCGGTGTCCAGGCTCTGCCCCGGCACCATGCACAGAGCCAGCCCCCGGAGCCCGTTCCTCGCTGCCGCGCTGCTGCTGCTGCTGCTCGGCGCCGGCGCCGCCTGGGAGGAGAAGGAGTCCCCGCGCGCGATGGGCATCTCCCAGCAGAGCCCCGCCGCCCCGCAGAGCCACACCGCCCGCACGCCCGGCCTCGGGGGCTCGGCCTCCAACCTGTCCGGCTCGGCTGGGCCCGGGAAGGGTCGCGCCCGCTCGCTGGCTCTCCCGATGTGCACCGGGCAGACGGAGCTAAGGGAGACCTTCAAGTACATCAACACGGTCGTGTCCTGCCTGGTCTTCGTGCTGGGCATCATCGGCAACTCCACCCTGCTGCGGATCATCTACAAGAACAAGTGCATGAGGAATGGCCCCAACATCCTGATCGCCAGCCTGGCTCTGGGGGATCTGCTGCACATCACCATCGACATCCCCATCAACGTGTATAAGGTAAAAGCTGGGGCAGCCCTTGGCTTGCAGGTACACTGGTGCCCGACCTCAATGGTCAGGGGTGGGTGGGTAGGTGCACCCCCTTCCCACCCTCACATCTGGGTTTCGCCAGAAACACAGCACCCCATTTCCACAAACCACCATTAAGGTACCAAACCATCTTACCCTCTCTGGGCCAAACTGCAGCCCAGAGCCATTTTTGAATAAAGGTAACAGAGCATTTGTAACTGCGGTCCGGCAAAGCCAAGCCCTCACCCTTTGAATCAGTCAAGAAAAAGACTCCTTATTTTATTTTCTTGTAACAAAAGGAGCCTGCCCCTCTTAAGTGACTTTCAGCCTGGCTCTAGCTTAGTGGTTTTCAAACTTTTTTTCCCTCAGGACCCAGTTGAAAAAAATCATTTATGCCCTGGACCCAACAATTACATCTTTAAGCAATTCTTTCTAGTCTTTCAGTGACAGCAACAGGGAGCACCATGACCTAGCAGCACCTGAGAGTTTGTGACCCAGTACTGGGTCCCTCCTGATGGTTTGAAAACCACTGATATAGGGAGGTGCTCAGCTGCTTAAATTTAAGCAGGTGAATCATCTAATTGGTCTACTTTGCGGATTGATGGTGTTACTCACCTGTTTAAAATTAAGCAACCTATTAAGTGCTTTGTTGAATCTGGGCTTCATTTAGGAAAGAAGGAGCAAAACACAACAACAAAAACTAGCTTGGGTCCAGATCAATGGAAGTTTACCCCAAATATCTCTGTGTGGATAGAGGTTCTGGTCCTCAGATTGCTGCTCCACTCTAGGAAGGGGAGTAATGCAAGTAGCATGATAAAGAACCAAAGTCCAGTGGCCTGGGTTGAGATGTTCTTCTCCAAAGCTGCTTCTTTCCCACCTCTGCCTCAGAGTAGCAAATTAAAGGTGAAAGATTTTTAGGTCTGAGTGAAGCTATGCTACACATGCACTTCAAGTGATTACTACCATCCTTATGGCTTTTGCATAAAGCTGTAATAAAATTAGTAGCAATTGTGTTTTTTTGTTTTTGCTTTTTACATCTCTCTATTCTCCCATGATCATTGTGATATATGATTATTATTAATTCATATTCCTGGACCATCCAGGTTTCCAATCAAGATCAGGGCCCATTGTGCTGGACAGTGAACACACAAAAGATAATTGCTGTCCTAAAGGTCTTAACCAAATCTAAGTATCTGAGCACCTTTCAGAAATTACTCAAAGTAAACAATCAGATTTTTCCTCACTCCTTTCCCCCAGT
Organism: Pelusios castaneus; assembly: GCA_007922175.1. Lineage (NCBI taxonomy): Eukaryota > Metazoa > Chordata > Testudines > Pelomedusidae > Pelusios > Pelusios castaneus. The sequence continues at coordinate 9,555,038 of ML685903.1, forward strand.
AGGTTAGAAGCTTTGGTCTTATGTTAGGTTGGGAAAACTGTGTTGAATAGATTGGTTTTTAAGTTAGTCCTCATGATTTGTGCTCACTCTGAGAGCTTTGTTGGAGGGAGTCCTATAAAATTTATTCTTTTAAACATACTGGAATATTCTTCAGTAATGGTCCCCAATCTTTCAACAGCTGTTTGTAAATTTAGAGCCAAATTCATTAGAATTACACTAGGGATGAATTTGAGTCACAGTGTTTTAAACTCCAAAGGGGTAGCCTTCACAGTCTAATTCAGCAAAACAAACAAGGCACTTTTAAAGACTAACACATTTATGTATCTCATGCGTGTTTTAAACTATCACTGTAGTATATATTTATCAAAGCTCCTACACAAGGGGGTGGTAATTTTCTGGCTACAGGTGGTATGTGTTAAACAATAGGCATAAAACTAAAAAAAACACCCTCTTTTGAAAAGTAAAAACTATGAACTGATGAAATGGCAACTATAGTAAATAAATCCAAGAAAGACTTCCAGTAACGAGTTTTTGGTACAGAAATTTGATGTTCTAGTGGCACTGACTTTTAAAAAACAAAGTGACACCCGACAAGGGCTGTCACAGAATATATATTATGAGCGGTGTGAGGTTGGAAGACAGAAGGCTGTACACTCAGGACTTTCATTTCAAAAAGGCCCTTGCTATTGCCAGGAACAGGGCACCCACCACTCCAAACAGCATAATCAACCCCCCAAGTTGAAGTGACTCTATTTAAAATTATATTATAAATATATTTACCTATATTATTAGTAACTCGAGAGTGTTAAACCTAATAGGAAATTTTAAAAATCCAATTTAGTCTTCACTGTTTCTGTTGTTTAAATATTTTTTACGGTGCTCTCTCATCTTGGGCACTCAGGACAATTTCCCTTTAAGATTATTATGGCCACAGTATTTGCAAACACCTCTGCGGAAAGTTAAGTTCTTTTCAGACAAATACCGTGAAGGAATTTTTAAATGAATGCTAATGGAAACATGCATTTCTATTGGCCTGTGGTTTGGTAAAAGCTTATTTTTACAGAATACAAATGATGTGCCAAATCTGAGTTGATGATATCCCTTTCCAGCTCCACAACCCAGTTTACTCAGTTGCAGAGAGAAATCCGAGGAGCCTTGTAACATTTGAGGCACATTATAGTGAGTTAGAAAAGCAGGGGCTAGTGAAATTTTTCTTTTTACAAATGAAACAAACTCATCAGTTATAACACATGATTTGAAACAATTATAATACCACTGATACTGACTTTTAATGTTGCTACCAGACAGACAGGGAGTATATTTGGAAAAGAATGTGAAAGAATTTGCTGTATTTCTAGCTTTCTTAACAATGCTTACAGTAGAGAATATAAAAGTGAAATACCTCTCTAACATATGAAGAAAGATAAGCTAAATACAAGATGAACTTTTGTTTAACAAAAGTAGTTAACACATTGTAAGAGACCATTCAAGGTGAAGTGGTCTGTTAACGCCACTGCAGTCGTACGATAAAAAGGCTGTTAGTCGGTTCTAGACTGTTGTAATAAACCATAAATCCGGTGGCTTTACTAAGTATCTAGCAAAGTTATGAATGTACAGTCCTAGGCTCATCTTTGAAAGTGTTGTACAAGTTTCCTTTTAGGATGAGGACTGAGAGGTCAGAGTTCGAGCTCTAAGTGTTACTGAGCTATTTATTGCACTGGATGAGGTATACCACATACCTTGGTAGGCACATGTAGGATCCATCAATCTTAAAAGATGTATTGTGGAAGGTGTCAATCATTTAGCAGTGGAAATATGTCTGCAGGTTTTTCATCAGTTGTTATGACAAGGTTAATATGTGTCTATTTGAGCTGGTGGGTCCTGGTCTCTGTGGTGCTTACTTCTGAGGATAAACTAGGTGAGGTTGGGTTGAGATGTTCTTGTCTAATAGGTTCGTAAGAAGCCAAAAAGTTCACAAACATCTTTGTCTGGAAAATTCAATCACTTGAAGCTATCTAAAGGTAACCAAGTTATGAGACAAAGTGCCACATAATGGAGAAAGCATTTGCACTTGTCAATAGCATATTTGTTAAGATTTAAAAGTAGGGGCATTGTGAAAAATTGAAAATATTGCAGAGCTCAAGCAAAGAAGATGTGCAGAAAAATCCATATGGGGGGAAGGAGATTCCAGCTTGGTGAACAGTAAGGCTGTGGCTGCAAACCAACTGCAGAGAATGGGGAGTGAAAGAGGAGGCTATCACTTTGCCAGAGGCAGCAGTTAGGTTTTTTGGAACCATAGTGGGCCAGCCACATCTAACACATCTCTTTTCCATTTTCCAAAATGCCAGGTGTAGCCTTCTGGGCTATGTCTACACTGGCAATTTAAGTCGACTTAAGGAGGCTTAAGTCAACTAAAATTAAGCCACATCCGCACTAGGCTATCATTAAGTCGACTTCAGAAATTCCTTAAGTCAACTTAATGACTACTAAAGTTGACTTAAGGACGGTTGGACATGGAGCAACCCTTAAGTCGACTTTATTAAGTCGACTTAAGGGTGGTTAGGTTGACTTAACAAAGTGGACTAAGTCGACTTAAAGCTAAGTCAACTTAGTCCACTTTGTTAAGTCGACTTTAATAAGGTCAACTTTGTCGACTTAGTTGACCTTATTAAAGTCGACTTTAAGTCAACTTAACTTTTCTAGTGTAGACATAGCCCTGGAGATGACCCTCTGCCTGATCCACTAGCATGGCAGATTTGGATATAAAGTATGGACCTGTGGGAGAGGTTGAGTGTAACTGTATTATTAATGTGCCCACCTCCCTCATTAGCTCAAGCCATAGAGACTGATGCTTTTAGCCCTGGAGGTTCCTGGGTCAGCTGTCAGATAAGCATTCATAGATAACTTATTTTAAAAAGATGCAAAGAGAACATTAAGGTTGAAAAGTGGAAGACCCCAAAAGCCTACAAATTCCAAACTTATGGTTGGGTGGACACCTCCTGTGAATATGCATTATGATCTAATTTTTAATTATATTGATTCCATTTCACAAATCTATAATCTCATACAATTTCTTCTAGAAATTTCAATGCAATTACAGTTCTCAGTACTTACATAATAATATTATTACATTTCAGTAGATTTCTATTTATTTAGCCTTGCATGGCCACACAGGGGCCTCTTGTACAGCTTCCTCTGCCCTGTCTAATCATGCACTGGCTGCCAAAACTGAGCCAACATGGGGTTGGAGAGAAATTGCATTTGGTAAGTAAGTAGTTGTCACATATAAGTTCCCCCCAGATCAAGTGTGGGGGAAGAGTAGAGAAGCAATTGCCAGTCTGTATCACGACTACATCCTGTATAGCAAAGCTAAGGGGACACCAGAGTTTCTACAAAAGCAAAGATTTGCTCTGGCCTTGTATAAAATAATCCTCTTTTCTCTGATCTATTTTAATAATTTCATACAAAAAACCCATACATTTGAATGTTATTTCAGTTGCAAAGTCAAGCAGTCTAAAATTAGGAAACACCATGTTTATGGTTGCTGGTACCAATTTAATTCGGCCCCTTGTTCATCCAGACTCTCCAAGGAAAGAGAAGGGGTCATGTGGAAAATCTAGTATGTGATCATGTAGCTGAAGATCATAATGCAGGTATGCAAAGAGCCTAAATTAAGATTGCCGGGGCAATAATCAATTTGACTTCCACGCACCAAGATACTTCTCCTTAGTGAGAACTATTACCATTCTAAATTTGAGCTATTACCCCCTACTAGCCGTAGAAAAAGTTATGATCTTTTTTAATAATGGAAAATGTACGGTATTTTCACTCTGTCAATATCTGAACCAATTCTGTTGAAATTTTGCAAGCCTCAGTTCTAGAGAGAGAGAGCAATGAAAAATTTGTACTCCCAAAGATTATATTTTTATGCTTCATTCTCTAAAATACAGATATTTTCATAAGGACAATTAAGGGCTTGAACTGTAGTTGCTTGGCCCATTGGCTTCTTTGGGAGCTCACTTGGGGTTTTACCCATGGCCTGGTCTTTGCAGGAAAATTGACCAGAACAGTTGTTCTGGAATAGCCCCATGTGCACACTGTCCCCAAGTAGAAATTACTTTATTGTGGAATAGATGGGGAGCTATTCTTGAATAGCTGTTCCAGAATAATTTATTCCACAATAGTTATTTGGGTCAATTTCCCCATGTATCAAAGGCTTTTTGTGGATGCAAAATTGCATCCTTTGTCATCTACTATATTAGACATAGGGAATTTCTGCATACAGTGTATATCCCATTTTCAATTGACCTTAATCTGGGTCACTTATATCTGCAAAATATCATTAGATTTTATAAATTCAGTGTAAAGTTTTTATCAGTTTATCTGTACACTTATTCACTCATTACATATATGCCTGTGACCAACGACATGGCCAATTTGCATCTCCTGCTTCTCCTTTTGTTCCTCGCTTCTAGTGTTTGTGCTTATGGCAACGCAATTCATTGAGAAAAGATTGTCCATGTTTCTTGTCTGAGACTGCAAAGGGAGAGTGTTGGTTCAACAGATTGTTTACCTTTCAACCCCGGGCCTTTAGAGTTTAAGACCTTCTTTTCTCTTTGAGGATCTCTGCTTGTAATTATCATTACAGTAATAATCTTAACATAAGAATTAAAAACAAAGAAGATGAAATTAAAACAAAAGAAAGGGTTTGCTTAACATGATTAGATTTACATTTCTCAACAGCTAGACTAAATAAAACAGTCTCAGCTTGGTTAGAGAAAGAGGAACAAAGGGCTAAAAAGCAACTCCCAGCTCCAAGAGTAAGTAAATCCTAAAAACCTTAAACAAGTGATTCATCTCTGTATTGTCTAATTCATCTCAGACAAGAAGAATAGTTTACGGACCAAACCTATAATTTGAAACACTTATTCCCATGAAAAAACTGGAAAATATTTTGCCTGTAATCTCTATCTCGGTAATCAGATGGACATATATTAGCCTTTTCAGATTTATGTGTGCATATGGATTGTGACGTGTAGTTGTCTTGATGAATTAGGGACACAGGTGCATGCACATTTTTTGCACAGAGCTCTGGACTTTTGCAGTTTTGAAAGCCAAGTGATAGTTCATTTGTACTACTACTCACCTGCATAAGAGAGTAAGAACTCCTCCTATACCCTCCTGCTCAGGCTGTTCAGCGCTTGGAGCTATGCACATAGGAGAAAGTGAGCACTCACTACCTGTTTGCTCAGTATCTTAGCCAGAGAAAGTGGATAGGAATGGGCAGAGATTTGGCATCAATCCCCTAATGGCTGGCCAGCACATCTTAGCCAACATGGGGGAATATCTTAATATGCTGCTGGAATAAACCAGCAGCAAATTACTAACATCCTCCTGCCACACTGAACAAAGAGGATACAAGGGAGGAGTTTTTAACTCACCAGTGTGTCTGAGTCACAATTCCTGTTGGGGCTTTTAAAGGAGCTGTGCAGTTTATGTATTCCACCCCACCCCAATCTGCTCCAACTCCCCACTCATGGCTAAACCTAAATGTACAATCTAACCCCTTCTGAATATATATTTGCTATTAATAGTTTAGATATAGATAAGGCATGTTTAAGAGAACTGGGTTTCTTAGGTCTGAGTTATACCATTTTGAAATGCATCCTCTTTTTTCTTTTTTTAAATTTAATCTTTAAAGAGTAAAGTGGCTGTCAAAATATCAGCCACATAAGCTGGGCAAAAGTGAAATACTGCCAGAGACCACTTGGCATATAATGAATTATTTTTGTTTGTATTTCAGTTTGGCTCATGAAAACATTTAGATATTTCCCTTCCTTCCCCGTTTCTAGGAACATACTTTCTGAATCCAAACTGTTGGTAGAGGAAAATCTTCCTTTAGAAAAATCTTTCTTTTTTGTAAATATTCCATTTTGAATCTTACTGACACTTTACTTTTTACAACATTTAGCAAAGTAAGTGCATTTAGGGTCCTACTTTACTAAGAATAAATACTGTTCATATTTATTTATATTTTCCTGAATAATATTTGCACTAAATTTGAGCTAGCAATAAATTGGTTCCTCTATTTCCACAAAATTCTCAAACTAGAATGCTTCATTTCATCCCTGGTTATAAGCCTGATTCCAAAGGACACATATCTAATTCTGTAACGCAAGAGAGAGAAAAGTAACTGAGGGGTGTAATTCCTTGTTAGCAGTGACTGCTTCGTGTTCCTGTGCTTCTGTATCTTGTAGATCACAAGACATTTGTAGACAGTTACGAATATTAGACCTGTTTGGAAAGGATTCAATAACATGGCTACTTAACTGAATCTCAAAAGGTCTCTTGTTCTGTACATCCTTTGTCACTATCCTTTCTGGCATTTCCTTTATTTTAGATGGACTTGCTTCAATGAGGATTTGAAAGTTTAGGCTCATACTATGACATAAATCTGGGCCATCAGATTGGCTCACAGCACAATGATTTTCAAACTGTAGTCCATGGACCACTGGAGGTCCACACACTGTGTCTAACAGGCTCACAAAAGTTGTCATCATCATAGAAAAGTGGTTTTCAGTCTGTGGTTGATGGATCCTTGGGGGTGCACAGACTATATCTAAGATTTCCAAAGGGGTTCACACCTCCATTAGAAATTTACTAGGGATTCAAAAATGAAAAAGGGTTGAAAACCACCAGCATAGTAAATACATCAGGTCATGTTAAACTAATTTTGCAGGTATGATGAAAACTCTCTCTAAATTCGTGAGCTATTTATTCATGCAGTAGACGTTCTTACTAATAACCCTAAATGTTCCCATAAAGTTTATTATGGCTGATGTACCTAAAGTAAGTAAATAAATACGCAATCCTCCCACCTATGACCTGGTTGGAAATTAAAATATATCTAAGTGTGAGACCCAAAGCTACCCAAACAGAAAATCAAAACCAGCTGTGTGTTATCTTATTCTGACTATACTGTTGGAGATGGTGTGTGGGATGTGTTTTATGCAATGTCACTGGAGAAATGTTCAACAAACGATCACTTGCATCTGGCGGTAGAGATTCATTTCAGATTATTTCTGAAATTATTTCTGCATTTCTAGCAACTAGAGATTGGTCCTGAGCATAATGAACATACAAATCTCGTTGAACTAAGCCAGCGATCCCCAAATGTATAAGTTCCCTTTCCTGATGGGCTTCGTTGAGCCATGAATTCTCAGAGAAAATCATCCAAGAAAAATGTTCATGTTATATTAATGTAATTACAAAAATTGAAATTGCTTATCATACCTGGTATTTTTTTCTTCACAGCTCCTTGCAGAGGACTGGCCCTTTGGGGTTGAAATGTGCAAATTGGTACCCTTCATTCAAAAGGCCTCAGTGGGCATCACTGTGTTAAGTTTGTGTGCCCTCAGTGTTGACAGGTGAGACCCATTTCATTTTCACCAAACTCTCTATATCTTTTAAAGCAATTTTGATAATATGAAATACACCCACAAGGCCAGCTTCTGCTCTCCATTCAACCAATAATACAGCATTGACTTGAGTTTATATCAGTTTAAACGAGGACAAAATTTAGCCCTTAATCTAATGAGTGTCCACTGATATTTAGGTATCGAGCAGTTGCTTCCTGGAGCCGCATCAAAGGAATTGGAGTGCCAAAGTGGACAGCTGTGGAAATTGTATTGATCTGGGTTCTGTCAGTAGTTTTAGCTGTTCCTGAAGCAATAGGTTTTGATATGATTGTTATGGAATATAAAGGAAAGCGTCTTCAAATATGTATGCTTCATCCCACACAAAAAACATCCTTTATGCAGGTAAGACATTTTCTCTTTTAACTAAGTCCTTTCATTTAATAATACCTATCAAGTGTCTAGTGTGCTCAACAGTCAAAAGTACAAAACTTAATAACTTTTACTTGCCATTAATTATTACATTCATTGTTTAGTAAAAGTATGTACAGAAACCTCTATCACTGACTTATTGTGTGGGTTTGGGCAAATTCCTCTGTTTACTCATCTGTAAAATGGGGCAATTACTACTTCTGTACCTCATAGCACTGTTAGAAGGATTGACAGATAGTTGACTGAGGCTTACGAAATGCTATACATTGTTCATATATAAATGTTTTCTTTACTAGTCCCCAAACTGTACTCCTAACAATTCTGATTGTTTCCCCTTTAGTTTTACAAGACCGCTAAAGACTGGTGGCTGTTTAGCTTTTATTTCTGTTTGCCATTGGCCATCACAGCATTTTTTTATACTCTAATGACCTGTGAGATGTTAAGAAAGAAAAGTGGAATGCAGATTGCTTTAAATGACCACTTAAAACAGGTAAAAGTATGCACATGAAAACTCAGCCGAGTATTTGCAATCCTTGCTTTCTTAATTGCTTGTTAGCTTTCATACTCATTTGCAGTGTCATGAGTGTAAATAAGAAGGTTCATCTATATTAATATATCTGTAATTTGTATCTCTTGAGATATTTAAAATCAGTCCAGAGAGCAAAGCACTAAATACACAGATGAAAACAGTCAGGAATTTGAAGGGAGATGAGCCATATAACTTCTTTCCCACCTATAACTTAATGATTGCATGTATCATCCCCTTGAAGTTTCGCAGTTAATCCATAAATATAATGACACAAGTTATAGATTTGATTACTTTGTACATAGTAACTATAATAGCTAAAGAACTCAAAATTAATTATTTTTTTAAAAATTAAGATGTTCTGAACTACATCGACATTTATTTTCGTACCTCTGCAGTAGCATGTATTTTGGATTTAGAAGCAAATAATAAAAGACCAAGAGAGAAACTTTAACCCCGTTCTTTTTTATTTTGTTTTCAGAGACGTGAGGTGGCCAAAACTGTCTTCTGTCTGGTGCTTGTCTTTGCCCTGTGTTGGCTCCCCCTTCACCTAAGTAGGATTTTGAAGCTCACTATATATGATCAGAGAGACCCCAATAGATGTGAACTTTTGAGGTGAGACTGTTATGGCTGAATAAATTAACAGGCTTATAAGGAAAATTCCACAGTATTAACATTATGTATTCTCGCTAAGTATGCTTTTGAATTTAGTTTTCCTGATTTCCTTTGAATGGCTGAAGATTCCTCTGCTTTATACCCTTTGTGGTGGACATTTCTCCAGTACTATTTTTTAACTTGTTTAGGAAGACTTGGAGGGAACTCTAGTATCGCTGGCCCAAAGATTCAAATATCATGAGTCAGGCCTTCCCAAAGTCATGACTTCCCTAGAAATATTACATTTCTGATGATTTGCATTCTGCTTTTTGAAACTTTGAGCACACTTGAGTCACATTTTCAAGCTTTTCTCCACAAGCATGAAAGCTAGAAAGTTTCCCCTTTAAAAAAAAAACAAACAAACAAAAAGCTGACATTTTTATATATTCACATGACTCCTGGAGTCAGGGTTCTAAGACAACAGCCAAATATCAAGATACTTGCAATAAAATCATGAATGCCTTCCCACTGAATGAGCACTATGCTACTTGACCAGATAGGTCTTAACAAATTGACCTCCGGCTAATTTGGGGTTCAGTTGAGCGCATCTTTACAGACACTCAATCAATGCTACACTGTCACAGGTGCCACAGTATAGCTAGCCTAACTCTAGGTCTTTCCCATGACTGTGCAGTTCAGCTGTTACTAAGCAATCAAGCCAGTGACCTAGAGGTGGGAGGAGAAGGAATGCTACAGTGATCTAATGATAAATATGATCCTATTAATTCATAGTTAAATACTGACCCTGTCATTCCCAGGATCTATATGTTGAGAGGTCTGTCTGCCTGCCTCAGCAGCAGAATTCCCCCACCTGTTTCCCCAGGGCATTCTGCTAACTCAGAGATCCATGCAGGTAGACAGGGTAGTCTGAGTGTGGAGTCAAAGAGATGGACATCATCCCCACATTGCTGCCCTGAGCTTCTGGGAAGGAGGAGGGGCAAAGTAGTGCAGTCCAAGGCTGTATTTCCTTTCTGCAGTGCAAATCCCCCTTTAAAGAGAGTTCTCAAAGGGCAGTCCACAGGCGCTCTACACAAGTGGGGGGTCTTTCTTGTTGCATTTTGTGGGCCTTAATACTGAATCTGCGGGGGGAAACCCTGCCTCCCCTCCCCCTCCCAATAGAACAATTGGGAATAAATCTCCACCAAGATAACCTCATGAAGAATTTCACCTCTACAACCCTCTCTCTCATGGGTTGGGGTGATCAGGGCTTTGTAATCCTGGTAATAAAGAATGAGTCCTGCTGTCCAGAAAGGTACTATGGGGCACAATGTTTTCCTCTGAATAATCCATTCACACAGTAAGCCAGCATTACCATTATTATACTAGCCCCATGTTTACAACTGTGAACCCCCAGTAAGCGTTGTGAGGAAACAGTGTAGGAATAACATTTACTTTCATTTTCACACAGCTTTTTTCTCGTGTTGGACTACATTGGTATTAACATGGCTTCGCTGAATTCCTGCATTAATCCAATAGCTCTGTATTTAGTGAGCAAAAGATTTAAAAACTGTTTTAAGGTAAGAGGTTGTCTAAGATTGCTTTTTGCCCCATTAGAAAACATGGTCTCTCTGGGTGAAATTCACTCCATGAAGAAGGACACATACTTCTTAAGCAAGGACTTAACCATTCAGATCCAAATGGAACTTAAGAAATGCATAGGCCTTCTCCATAGGGCTTGATCCTGGAAGATGTACCTTGTTCATGTGCTGCTTTTCACCCTTTGTGCACTATAAATTATTGTACATTTACTTTTTTGTGTGCTGGATCAAGAATTCACACTGTGGTTTGATTAGTATTTAATGCTTGATAAATCATTTTCTTATGTATTTTCAGGAGGGTATTTTTTAGTCTTTATTCTTCTCATATAGAATGAGCCTTAAAGCGTCATGAGTCCGAGGACAAATTATTAGGAGTAGCCAGAAAACAACAGTTCAGTTTCATGATAAGTTTCCAAGTGTTGAAAATAGCAAAGTTTTTATTCATATGTAAAATGAAAAGGAGGCCTTTCAAAAACTTTGTGAAAGAGACTAACCCGCCTCAGAATAGCCACGTGGTTAGGGCATCTCACATGGAACATAGGCAACCCAGCTTCAACCCCTGCTCTGCAGGTGAGCCTCCTAATTACCAAGTTCCAAAGGGGTCCCCGTGTTAGTCTATTGCAGAAAAACAAGAGTCCTGTGGCACTTTCAATGACTAACAGATTTATTTATCGCATGAGCTTTCATGGGAGAAAATCCCACTTTGTCAGATGCTTTGAAGATGGGAAACTTATTTTTTCATAGACTTTAAGGTCAGAAGGGACCAGTACGATCATCTAGTCTGACCTCTGCAAAATGCAGGCCTCAAGACCTCACCCACCCACTCCAGCAATAGGCCACCAACCTATGATTGTGTTATTTACCTCCTTAAATCATGATATAAGGACTTTAAGATACAGAGAATTCACCGGTAGGTGAACCATGCCCTGTGCTACAGAGGAAGGTGAAAAACCCCCAGAGCCCAGGCCAATCAACCCTGGGGGAAAATTCCTTCCCGACCCCAAATATGGCGATCAGTTAAACCCTGAGCATGTGGGCAAGTCTCAACAGCCAGTTACCCAAGAAACAATTTTCTGTAATAACTCAGAACCCACCCCATGTACTCTCCCCTCTTAGGCCACTTATATATCCACCACACGTAGCTATAGCCATAGTCTCCTATGAAAGCTCATGCAATAAATAAATCTGTTAGTCTTTAAAAGTGCCACAGGACTCAGTTGTTTTTCTAATTACCAAGCTCATCCCTGTGAGTGGTGCCCTACTCCCCTGGCAATTCTTAGTTGGTATCTTTAGTTCTTTCCTTCTTTTCTTCCCCTGCCCCCTCTGATTAAAAAAAACCCAAAACACTTGCTCATAAGATGAAATTAGATGAAATTTTATTTAGCCAAAAATATTATGACCAGTTTGACTTTTTTAGTTTGTCTCATTTTCCTTCTCTGATTTTAGAGAATATAATGTCGGATACTATCTGTCATTATGTCGTAATGAGATTTGAGTGCCAGATGCCACCTTTCTTGTGTTCCTATCTTCAGTGATGGTCCAAGCCTGAAAGATCTTCCCACAGGTGGACCACCCACTGAAGTTAAGAGCATGTAGCATCAGAACAGACTCGTTAGAGTAGAACCTAAGTCTGGAAACTGCTGATCAGTGGAGAGGAAATCCCTGAGGCAGGAAATTCTTCATCTTGTAATAAGTTGTCCACACTTCCCACAGACCAATCCTGCACTGGCAAACGGATTGGATGGAATAAATTCTCTTTTCTTGCTTTATATTAAAATAGAAAGGGGGAATTTATGCAATTTTTTGTAAAAATCAGAATCCAAACTCAAAGGGTACACTCTGGAAGTATAACACCCTTCAGTATAAAACTGAAAGAAGGATTATATAGGAAGAACGACAATACAATAATCTTTCCTTCCATTTCTAGATGCGTTAAAAATTTCAGCCCACATTCAACCCATACTTATAGAGAGGCAACATTGTTTTTCTCATTATATGACAGAGTTATAATGGCCCCTATAGTATCCATCAAAGTTGGATAACAGCAATATTTCAGTGCATTGTGCTAAAATATGGTTAACAAAGTTGTAAAATAATTAATCTCTTTATTTAAAACAGTCATGCTTGTGTTGCTGGTGCCAATCCAAAGACATGCTGTCCCTGGATGAAAAACAATCCTGCTTAAAGTTCAAAGCTGATGATCATGGATATGATAATTTCCGCTCCAGTAATAAGTACAGTTCATCGTAAAAAAAAAGTATATTCTCTGCAGTTAATCACGTTGTCTTTATCTCCGTCTGACTGACAAGTACTATTCAAGATTAAGACAGTAGAACTTTTGAAAAATCTAGTTTTCTGTTTGCACAAAAGCAAATAAAAATTGATCGCCCAAAGCTACATGACATTCATTATTATGCATGGTATCTGCCAAAATATGAAGAACAGCAGCAGAAACAACAATTAATTGTTAAAGCGTTTAAACTCTTTGGAGTCAGCAATTCAAGACCATCCTCACTTCTGGTATATCAGTCCTTTGTATTCAGTATAAGAGTCCTAGGAACCGGCATCACAATTTTTGCTAAATAGCAAATCATATTTCATTAGATTCAAGCCAGTATTGTATATAACTCAATGTATTGTAAAGCAGATTGAGTGTCTAAATTGTTTTTTAAATCCAATACACTTAATCGCACAGTTTAAACAGCAACAACAAAAAGGTACTTTTATCTGGAATGTTACACTAATAGCCGAGAACAATACTAAAGTTATACAGTCAAGTTAAAAATCACACTTTTGTCTAAATATTTTTAAATATTGTTACAAGTAACATTTAAGATCACTACAAACATTGTTCTCCTGTATCAGTTTGTTTATTTTGTGCATTTGGCAACATGTTTAATAGTCCATTTCATTGTTTCCCCTGATATTTGATATAATCTTTCACATAACAGAGAGAAAAACATTTTTAAATGCAGAAAATTTGACTGCGGAACCACAAAAATTGCTACCCGAAATTTTTCTTTTAATGGCTTAGATTTCATGTTTTTAGCATCCCTTTTAAACAATGGGCTGTCAAGTAACTGAATTTGTTAGTCTTTAAAAGTGCCACATTACTCCTTGTTTGTTTAAGTAACTAACTAGTTCAGCCAAGTTTATTCTAGAAATTACAAATAAAATTGATTTCTCATGGAGGAAATCAGAAGCAATCTAAATGATGGTTGAGGGGAAAGCCCTTAAATATAGCAGATAGTGTAAAATGTAGCAGAGGTAGATGGGGCATTTTGGATTCTAATTGTCTTTAGTTCTTTTAAGTCTTTAAGAAAAATATTCATAGACTGTACTTTTAAAGAATAGTACTACATCATACGGTAATTCTTAACATTTGTATAAAATATTTTTCTTTGCAATTCCATGTCATTGCTTAATAGCATATATGATTAGTTTCTGCTTCTGTAAATATATTGGTAAAGCATAATTAAATATAAAATATTAAAATACGGGCAGGACCCTATAAGAATATAGAGAGATAAAGATGCCTGTAGTAATCATGATGTGTATTGCCAGGAGCAGTTCACATTTTGGGCATGCATGGCAGACCAATGCTTGTCTTTTTTCATACATTTCAATCCAAGAAACTCATGCGTTTAAATCTTCTGTTTATACTAGCTACCTATGCTAGAATTGATAAAAAGCATTATTCTTTGGTTTTACACTTTCAATTGATTTGTCCCAGATTTCCCCCAAAACTTAACATATTTCATGAAGTAAATTATGAGCTTTTCCTACAAACCTCAACAGAAAACATTTTTAAAGTGAAAATGTTTTCAATACACACCATACTTTATTATACTACAGTATTTGTCAAACTCAGGAAGTTTCCTGCCTTCCAAATTTCAAGTTTAGGAATTCTGCAATGTTCTTTTCCTGACTGACATTTACACCTTGACTACAAAGTGCCTTAAATATTCTCAGGATAAACATAGTTTGGATCAGATCATCAGCTTGTGTACATTTATGTTGTTTCATTGGAAGCTTCTGGAGCTATGCCTATTTACACCAGCTGAGGATCTGGGGGTAGGTCCTGGGTAGCTATTATCTCCCTGTGTCCATAAACTCAGCAACCATAAAGTTAAAAGAGAATTAAATACATGGTGGGGGTTCTGTTTGTTTAAAGAGAAACACAAAGAAAGAAGTCATTCAAGCTCTTTCCTGCCAATTCCTAAAGTAGAAAAAACATTTTTAAAAGTAAAAATAATTACTTTTTTTGTGTCTAAAAAAATCAATAATTTGACTAGTGGACCATGTAAATACTATGAATGTCCAACACACTGTTTATTTTATCAATTTTCACGTTAAGACGTGAATTAATGCAAATAAACAATTATTTCTGTGAAATGCATTCGTATTTTAAAAATGGGTAACCAACTGAATCCTAAAATTGATACTGGTCAGTGTTATTTTCATAAAGTTATCTCATTACAGTATTGTACATGTATGTATATTTTATTTCTGTTTGAAATGTAGCTATTGTATTCTATAACTGTGTAACATGTTTTTGGGTTTTTTTTTCTTGTACTAGTTCCTTCTTAAGATGAACCTTTGTAGGCCCAGACATTTAGGTATTGCAGACAAAGGGCATGTGCACTGCTTAATTTTCAAAAAATATATACTTAATGGAAAACTTTTTTTTAACTTCCAGTATTTACAAAAGCAGTATTTTTTCCAGCAACTATATTTCTCCTATAATAAAAAAAAACCCTGCTGTTTACGTTGGTTAGAAAATACAGGGGAAAACCTAAGAGAATTTGTTCTAGCTATAATTGAAACTAGGATATGAAGGATGGGATTTTCAAGTCAATGGAAGTTTTAACTATTGTCTTCAGTAAGAACAGTTAGGCCACCACTGGGAGCTTGTAAAATATCCATCTGAAATTTGCTACCTGTCCTATAATCTTTGGCCATGTCTACACTTGCAAGTTAGGTAGACTTAAGGAGGCTTAGGTAGACTTAAGGAGTCCCTGTCCACACCAGGCTTTCATTGTCAACTTAAGAAATTCCTTAAGTTGACTTTAATGAAAGCTTAGGTCGACTTAATAAGAACCATCAGTTAAGTCGACCTAACACTTAAGTCAACTTCTTAGGATGACCTAAGCACAGTGTGGACGCTTAAGTCCACTTTATTAGATTGACCTAAGGGCAGTTAGGTCGACTTACTAAGTCCCCATTCAGGGAAACCACTTTGTTAAGTCGACCCGACCTAACTTTTTGTAGTGTAGACATAGCCATAGACTAAAAAGTAAACACAACATTTGTTTTCAGAGATGAAGAGTTTATCTAGAATAGTGATAAGGTGAAAAGGAATGACATTAGCTTTGAGTGTAGAGATCCAGTGGAAGGCCTTACACAGGGTAGCAAATGTCTCTTGCATCCTCTTCTATCAGTCATTTGGGGCACCCAGCCACCATTAGGAAAAGGTCCACCATGGAAAAGGTCTGCGCACTGTCCTAGCACAGCTTGGCATAGCAGACCAATGTGAGAAGTCAGAGAAAGGACACCAAATCCATTCGCCCTGGGACTCCATGTAATGACCACAGAGGACTACAGACTCTATCCCTGAACTGTATTAACAGTCTTAGAGGGGGGGGCTTTGCAGGAGCTTTGTGCTTTGGCCATGAATTAGAGATTGGATTTTCACCCATGTTATGCTCTATGTGAGTGAAGTGGATTTCATGCTGGGTGAATTGCACTGATACACTGGTACTACATTTAGGAAAAATCAAATGCAAATACAGTATTAATGCATAGTGTCTATTGTACGTTGTTGGTCTTTCACTATCCCCAAAAGTTTCTAAAATATATTTACTGCCCATACCAAGACACAGATGATTAGCAGTGGAATGTTGTATGTACCTACAGGAAAATGTAAAATCATTTTTTTCTTTATTGGTGTGTATTACAGTGTAAAATTATTTTATATTTTGCCTTCTATGGTCACTAAAAATAGCAACTTAGTGGTTGCCACAGTGTAAACAAACTGAATTACCAATAAAAATATTTAATTGCTTCATTGATGTTCTTTCGTCTTTCATTCTCTACAAGCACTAAGCACTAATTTATCGTTGTTTTGCTATGAAATTGATGTTCCAAAGAGCCAAGCATTTCAGAATCAAACATCAGGGGTTTATAAGGAAGGGAGAGGTTATTCCACTAGATGAAAGATGGAAATGGTTCAGGCTTGAGTATGTGGTGCATAACTTTCTAATGTTTGTTTGAAAATCAATCATGCCTGTCTTTACATTCCCTGTTTTTGCTCAAAATGTCAATTGGAATCTCTTCCTACATGTCCATAAATAGTAATACATTTTTGTGTGTTGGAACATAGCAAGGTGAAAACAATAAAAGGAGGAAAGTTTTACATCAGGGGTTCCCAACCCCTGCTTTTTAAAGTGGCCCATGCTCCTGCTGGATTGGAGCCAGCAGCTGTGCTGCAGCCGCTCACCTCCCATCCTGGGTCCTGCCACCGACTTTCCTGCACTCCGAGAGGCCTGACCCACCACACTCCGCTGCCGCCCCGCACCCCCTACCCCACTGGAAGGGCCTTAGCAGCCACTGACAGGGAAGAACCAACCACTGCATGGGAGCCGCACCACTCAGCGGAGCCCCAAACCTGCAGCGGCAGGGGAGTGGCTCTAAGGAGGGGAATCTGGGGGTGCGTGGAGGGTTCCCAGGAGGGCTCCTTGCTGGGTGCGCTCCATGGGGTTTCCATAGGGGGCTCCTTGCTGTGGGGGGCTCTGCCTGGCCCGCCTCCCACCTAGTCCCGGTGTGCAGCTGTGAGCCGGGGGGCGGCTGCTCATCTCCCTTCGTGGCTTGGATATGCATGCGGCCCTTTTAAAAAACAAACAAACAACCCTTTCTATAAATTTAATTCCAATTAAAAATTAATTCAAATTTAATTAATTACTTTTAATTACAATCTAATTTGAATTCAATTAGTTAAATTTTAACTAACTGGCCCTTCAGAGTTTTAAAAATTGTATTTTTGGCTCTTGAGCCAAAAAAGGTTGGGAACAACTGTTTTTACTTCATTATCCTTCATAGTACGGCATTCAAGGAGGAAATATAGCATGCATTTATATGATGGCAGTGTAATATTTTCATATGTTTCTTCCCCTGCTTTAAGGAATGTAAGACAATACCAGATTAAATGAGCCACCAGTTTTTTCATGTTTATAAATTCCCATGCTTATGGTTCCTATACACCCCAAATACATTATTTAAACAATTTGGTTCCCTGTGGTTAATGAGCAGACTACCCCATTCATATAGGTCCTCCCTTCTCCCTGTTCCCTAGACTTTTATTTCCACTATGCATAGAACAGAGAAGTAAGTAAAGGAGGCCTATGACCTTTAGCATAAATAAAATAGCCCGACAGTAACCCCCTAGCTTTTGGGAAACAGTTAATAGCTTGCTTATGAAGGGCATTGGTATCTAACAATACCAGGCAACTGAAGGTATATTGAACTGATACAAGGCTTGGATATTTTAGGATAAAATCACTGGACGACGTTTAACCACAAACTTGCTTAGCAATAGTTGACTTAATATGGTGATGAGCTAAAAGACATTAATATGCCAATCTATAGGATAAAGACTCCCCAGTATTATAGAGATGAGGAAATTAAATATAGACATGGGAGTCTGGACATCTGACTAAATATTCATGATTGCCTGCAGGTCCTATAATAGCCAAAGCCACCATGTAGTAGTTAAATCTCTCATTGACACTTCAACTTCTGTTATCTACTTCTGACTTCCAGATTCATTTGTCATGACAGGGATGGGTCTGGTCCTTTGTCTTTCACCACCAGATCCTCAAGGAAGGGTATGAGTATATACGCATATGCAAGGAATGATATCAAAGATAATACTGCTATTTGTTTAAGTGGTTTGGCACTTTCTTCTCTTTACTAAGTGTGTTAATAAAAGTGGCTACGGTTTTGTACTCAGTGACAGGGTCTTTACCATACACTCAGGGGTTCTCCACAAGATACTGAACTTGTTAGTTTTAATTCTGTTATGTCTGACACTGTGATTAGAACTCTATTACCCCCAGCTCATTAAATTAGTATAAATTGGTAGCCAGTACAATTATTGAACCATTAAAGAATCAGGCTACGTTTCTTAAGCTTCACTGAACACAATCCTGGCTGCCTCCTCTGAGGGATTCAAGGTGCCCAGCTTGCTGTATGAACTCCACTCAGACATAGACAATTGCATAGCACCGTCTCTTTATGATAAAACAAAATGTATTTCACTTTTTCATACAGAAATCTCACATTTTGACCACTCTGACTATGGCAAGCTTAGTACTGTGGGGAATGAGGATATTACTTAGAAAGAATCTCTAACATAGTTAAAAGCACAACCAGCTGAAACTTTCTCTCTACCACAGTTCCTAATACTCTCCATCCAACCTTCCCTTTGTAACAAAGTCCCGGAAAATGATAGCTGTGAGGCAGTTGAAAGTGGTGGGATAGTATGGATTTTGCCTATGATAAGGAGCTACCCATCTGAAAAGATGAACCAATAACAAATTTGACAGTGGAAGGCTGTTACAGCATTTTCTGATGGTAAGAGTATCTAGCTAGTTATTTATACTGTGCCCATCTAGGATTGTAATACAGGTGTTAGCTGTCGATCTGTCAGTTCAGCAACCCCAACCTGGAAGACAGTTCTGTAAAACATTTGGCCTACAACCTGAAACCAAGTGAAATCAAACACTGAAATCAAATACTGTTAAGGGCTGTCTCCCTCCTCACAATATCTCATTCAACAAACAAAACTTCTCTTGAGTTTTCTTCTATGGGGGGCAACCTAGTTCATTCTTAGCTTTCTTCTCTCTTCATTTCCCAGCATCCCCTGTGGGCAGCTGCTCACTCCCAGGTTCTCCAAGGATGCTTAGAGGGGCTGCTTTTCCTATCCAGAGTTCAGCTGACCTGCCAAAGCTTCAGAATGGAGAGATCAGGCCAGGTGTTCATACTGAAGATATGAGGAGATAAGGAAGAGCTGAAGGCCCACAGGATGCAGCTCTCCTGCTCACAAGGGTTACATCTACACTAGAGACTCTGTTAAGTCGACTTAAAACCAAGGTCAACTTTAAGTCGACTTAAAATCGACCTTGTTAAGTCAACTTATAGAGTCCACAGCCCTGCATCCACACTGGCAGGTGCTAGGTCGACAACAGAGTCTTGTGGCACTTTTAAAGACTAACAGACACAAGACTCTGTTGTCTTTCTACAATAGACTAACACGGCTACCCCTTTGGAAGGTGCTAGGTCGACGGAAGAGTGGTCAGGAACTCTGTGAGGGGACCTGGAGGCCAATTAGGTTGACTTAAGGGCTACCCTTGTTTACACTGGATTAAGTCGACTTAATAAGATCGACTTAACGCTTAAGTCGACCTTAAGAAGTGATGTTATTAAGTCGACTTAAGGAAACGCTTAAGTCGACTTAATAAGCAGCCAGTGTGGACGCAGCGGTCTATAGGTCGACTTAACCATCCTTAAGTTGACCTAAGGCTCCAGTGCGGACGTATCCAAGGAGTCGAAATGTAAGCAGGAAATTAGGTCTAGCAGAAGAATGGAGGAGAAAAACACACTGGTTAAACTACAGAACCAGGTTCACCCGTTTGCCTGGAGTTTCAGGTGCTACAGACTGAATCTGCCATTTATGCTTCACCAAAAACGTACAAGACAAAACCGGTGAGGTTTGCATAAATCCAGCCTGACACTTGAGGAGCTCCATTTGGGCTTTTGAGATTTCATTGTTTGCAGCTGGGTACACTTTGATATCCCACCTGCCCAGTAATCAGGCATACTACACCTGTGTTTACTGTGGCACTAACTTTAAATTTTTCTTGTATTTACACAAATGCTACCTTAAGGGTACCATGAAAATCACAGGCCAGGAATATGTGTTCCTGCCTACCTCCTCCTTAGGCAAATCCTCTTAAACTACTCTCTCAGCTCAGCTAATATTTGCTATTTTCCAGACATGTGATCCTTAGAGAGGTGATTGAAGTTCAGCAGAACCATTTCGTTTAGAGAGGCTCTCACCAAAAAACCCCACAAACTATTTCAGTCACTCACAAATCAGGTGTGGTGAAAGTGAAGTCTCTTAAAAAGTTCCTTTTTTATTTGTTATTCCATTACCACAATGATGGACACACTGAAAGAACAATAGAATAGAATAGAATAGAATAGAATAGAATAACCACAGATGGAGAGAAAAAATGTTAGAAATTTCAAGAAAATGAATTCTGTGGTTATTTTGCAGACTCGAGGTTAAGATCGAGTAAGCTTTGAATAAGTATACACACATTTCTGAGTATCCAAACGCTGAACCTTTTGCACCCTACCCATCATTACTCCAGTCTCTAAAATGAGAAGTGTAATCCATTGTTCCTCAGCTTTGCTCTCTGAAGTTATGCCTCATGTTATAGGGGGTTGTATTTCAGTGTTAAAAAATGTGAGTTTTCTGCATAAATTTGTCACTTTTAAAACTTCGGATCCTGCAGGATTGCAGGCACAAATTAAATGTAAGAGCATTATCGTTATCCTCACATTTTTTTCAATATATGTCAGCATAAAGTTGCCTAATTCTGAATTCTGAAATATAGATTATTGATCCAATAAAATATATTATCTCACCCACTTTGTCTCTCTAGATTTGAATTACTGGCTCTTTAAATAGTTTTACAAACATGCTCTTTAAGACAACTTTCAGTCTCAATTTGTGTATCTTTCATTTATATATCTTAAAAGATTTGTTATGACTCAAAATACATCAAATAAAACTCAAGAGGTTGGGTGCCTTTAAGTCTGAACTGTCTTTAAATTTTAAATGTATTTAAATTTGAATGTACCCTCTCATAAGAGGCTCCATCTGAATATTTTATTGACAATGACTAAAACACTAAACCACATTGCCGAATTATAATAATGGACTATAAAAATATCAGACAACATTTTAAGTTTTACTCACTCACACAAAGTGTAGTTAATAATAAAACAATTTATTACAAATACTGGAATATAAATATATCTACAAAAAAGCTGAGTATTTTCATATTCGTAAATGAAAAAATATAACTGATATTATGTTAGCTTCTATAGTAAAACATTAAATTAATCGAAAAGAAAATATGCTCTGGGTTATTAATGATCAAGAAAATATTGGATGTTTCAAGAAAGATATTGTGAAAGAAAAATAGCTATAACAATTGTCAGCCCAGAATCTCTTGGATCTTACATTGCTAAAACTATCACTTGATATGCTTGGATTTCAATTTGAGTTTAATTACAAATGAAAGACTTGAAAACAGTATGTTAACCCTGATCCAACAGATCCAAACAACTATTGCTGTCTTCCATATCTTTCAGTTCTTGCCCAAACTTACAGAATTATTAGTTAATGAACAATTAAATCTTTATCTAGGTTTATTTAACATGATTCTTGTAGGTTATAGCTTTATGTCCAACTTTAGAACAATTACAGCAGCTATAATGGTTGTGGATTGATGGACATCTACAACTGATAATACACTAAAACAACACAGAACAATATTCCTCTGACAACCAGATTTAAGTCATGACTATTTCTATCGGCATCCCTGACTTTTCTTTCTTTCCTTTGGCGTCTTGGCGCAAGATCCTAATGGCTATGTCTACACTTGTTAATTTAAGTCGACTTAGTGTGTCTACACTTAAAAGTAAAGTCGACTTAAAGGGGGTCGACTTAAGCCTCAGGTCTAATAGAAAGGTGGT
Organism: Pelusios castaneus; assembly: GCA_007922175.1. Lineage (NCBI taxonomy): Eukaryota > Metazoa > Chordata > Testudines > Pelomedusidae > Pelusios > Pelusios castaneus. Next base: position 9,577,429 of record ML685903.1, read on the forward strand.
GTTATAAAGTCAACTTAATTTTAATTAAGTCGACTTTATTTTCCTTAAGTCGATTTAAGCAAGCTGCTTAAGTTGACTTAAGTAAAGTGTAGTGTAGATGCAGGGTAAATTAAGTCGACTTAAGCAAGCTTAAGTCGACTTAATTTACCAGTGTAGATGCAGCCAATGTGGCACCAAGCAAATTAATAAAATTTGTTTTAATTTTGATATTTTAAAATATTGATTTAGTTTTATTTTATATGTATATATTTAATGCTAAATGTAAGATTTAATATTTTAATGTAACACTCAAAACAAAATGAATTGACATTATCAAAACAAAATTTCATTGGTTCTGCATCAACAGGAAATTTAGAAATGTTGGCTTATTTATTCTGATTCAGAACAATTCTTTTTTCTTCAAAATTTTGGAATTTTCTATGGATAGGGAATTCTGGTTTCTAATCAATTATAATGTGAATTTAAGGACTCCTATGAGATGGGCTTGTATTATCAGTTGTATTTCTTGACAGAATCTAGAAAGGTAGTTATCTATATCTAAACTATATTTAATTTTCTAAACTGTCTATATCAGCGTGAGTATAAGGTTCCTGCATCATGATGTCTGCACCAGCTACATGTTGTTTCCAGGAGGAGTTTATGGTGTTGGATTAGCTACTTTTAACACCTTAAATGCTGAGTGTCTACAACTATCAGACAAAGTCAATGAAAAATTAAAATTAAAGTGTCTAAAGTTGGCACTCCAAAATTGAGGCAACCAAAATCAGTGGCCATTTTGGAAAATTTGGCTCCATATCACTTAGGATCTTTCCAACTTGAAAGACTAGCTTGTTTCTGTGCACTAGCAGCACAGTTGAAATCAGTAAAGTTTTCTGAGTTGAAGAGAGTGGTTAGCATGGCTTTTTTTTTTTTTTTAAGATCCTCCTTCTAGTTTGTACTTTTATGCAGGTATCAGGGAACCTGAGCTGGGGGGCGGGGGGGAGATGAGAATTTGTGGCAGGTGAGGTTAAGTTGGGGAAGTTTAGTTACATTTTTGTTGATTGTTTTGTGTGCAAGTAGGGTGGGATTGGCTATTGTGCCGCTAATGGTTTTTGTTACAGATCTGTTTTTTTAATATCTCAGATCCTGGGGAAGACGTTTTAAAATAAATAAATATACAATGCCATCCTCTCCTGTTCCTGGGGAGTCTTATCTGTTGCTTCTGATCTATCCTACCACCAGCCGGAAAATGACTGTATCTCCAAAGGCTTTAAGTGTATTGCCAGTTGATGATGTTAGTACACAGATAAGTACAGAGAGATAATTTAATAAGAGTTCCTTTATTAAAGGGCTTTTTTTCCCTGTAATTTCACTTAAATAACATGAAGAGAAAAGATTTACCCATAACAGGGAAAACTAGTAAAATAATACATTTGGAAGCAATGTACTCCCTTATTTCCATTTCTTCCCACTAATAAAACAGAGGCATGCATTTACAAGGACCTTCAAGTAGTAATTCTAGTCTTTGTAATCCTTTGATTTTTACCACACTTTGCGAAAAGTAGGAAGGCAGCTCTGAGACACATAGTTATACCTACAGATGTCAACTACAATTAATGGAGGTAAGGACATGCATTCTTTAACATCAATTACACAGGTGGAGGGAACAAGTTGCCCATTTTAATTAAGGACTTCCACCTGAAAGCCTCCTTACCTGACAAGTGTTATCAATTCCTTCCCCTTCAATGTAGCAGAGCTCCTTAACCCTGTCCTTAACATAAGTCACACTGGAAACAATATAAAAACTCTGTGTGACATGGGATTGTAGATTGGCAGATCCAATGGTGGTTTAAAATCCTTTAAAAGAAAGACATGAATTATTCTGTGGTGATAGGCACTCTGTGCAGACAGACACTTGACAAACATTCACTACATTATTGGAACACAGTATAACACAGGACTTATCAAAGCATAATTCTATAATACCTATGGCTTAAAGCCATAGTTCTTCTTCGAGTGCTGCTCATGTCCATTCCCACTGTAGGTGTACGTGTCCCCACGTGCACAGCCACCGGAAAAATCTTCCCTAGCTATCCCAGTCTGGCGTCCAGAGCCCCCTAGAGTGCCCTGCCTCTCCTGGGTATATCAGGGGATGCTGGGACCCAGCCCCCCAGTCTTCTTCTTTCCGCCTCGTGGCAGCCATCGGACTCCTGCTTGCTCAGACAAGCCTCTTCCCTTTAGTTAGTTAGTTTCTAGTTTAGTGTAGTTAGTAATTCCAGCTACATTGTTGCAAGGACAAGTCTTCCCTGGGACTTTCTGCATTTATGCCGAAGTCCCCAGGTTTTAAGCCCTGCTTGGGCTGTGGTAAGGCGTTTCCCCTTAGTGACCCCCACGACAACTGCTTAAAAGTGTCTAGGGGAAACGCACCGCAGGGACAAATGCCCCATCTGCAGGGGCTTTAAACCCAGAACCCTGAAGGACAGGGAGAACAGGCTGAAAGCCCTGCTGCTGGAGGCGGCTCTGTTGCCGGCTCCAGCCACCAGCTTGTCCCCCGCTCCGGCGATGGAAACCCTCCGGACCTCACTCTCTCCCGGCCGGCAAAGTATGCCCCGGGACTACCGGGGTAGCAGCTCCCCCGGGGCCACGGCGGCACCGGGGTTGAGCTCCTCCCAGCAGCTCCAGGAGGAGCGAAGTTTAAAGGGCCAGCCTCACCGCTCTATGGCTCCAGGCTCGCCCAGGAACGTGAGGAGCTCCCTCCCGCAGCAAGTACCCTCCACGCCGGAGGCATACTTGGCCGCAAGGTCCTTGGTGGACCTTCCGACCCCCCCACGGGACCGGGGGCTCAGCACTCAGCCCGCCGCGGGGTCGGAGACCGCGGCGCCAGCTGCAACGCGGGACGCGGGACCCCGGCACCGGCGCAGCACCAGCCAGGCGCCCTCCCATGACCCCCCCAGCCTCGGAGTGGCACCATCCATCCTACCCGGTGCCGAAGACAGAGCCCCTCTGCCACAGCACCTTCGTGGCCGAAACGCCGCCGGCACCGTGGCCACCGCCGCCGCGGCTCCCTGGCCTGAACGGCGTCCAGCTCCTCCCCGGCGCGGAGCGCCTCTCCCTGCCGCAACCCAGGGGCCGATCTCTCCCCGCCCCCGCAGCAGCGGCACCACGGCACCGGAGGTGATCGGGGGACTAGAGTCCCCGGGACAGTAGGGGACCTGGGCCACCCAGCCGCAGCCCAGCCCCCAGTGCCCCCCCCCCGGCACCGTTGAGTTCGCCCCCACCCAGGGGTCGCAGAACCCGGTCGCCGCAACAGAAGAGAACAGGGGGGAACACCCCTCACTCCGTTCCATCGGGGTCTGGGGGCCGGACAACCTCCTCCTCCTCGTCTTCCTCTTCCTCTTCCTCCTCCTCCGGGAAAGGTGCTTCGACCGTGGACCGCTACTCCTCTCGCAAACGTCGGGACAGGTGCCAAAAGGATTATGGCGGTCAGAAGGGGTCCTCATCCCGGAGGAGAGCCGCCCGCAGAAGGAGGGAACACTCCTGGTCTTCCCCCTCAGAGTCGCGCCAGTCTAAAAGACTTAAAAAATCCCGGTGCCCAGCTTGGGACCAGCGCGACCCATGGACGGTGGCTCCGGCCCCGTGGCCATACAACGCGCCGTACGCGGCCACTACGGACACCGCCGTTGCGGACCGCGGGCTTCCGCCTCCCACCTCAGAGTACTCGGACTCCCTGAGGGCCGCGTCCCTCACACAGCACCGTGCGGCGCCATACTATCCACGCGCCACTCCTGAGCCCAAAGCAGAAACCTCCACTCAAGGGACCTCTCTTGCTCCTGACGACTTTAAGGCATACCAGGAGTTGTTAAGGAGAGTGGCCTCAAACCTAAACATGCAGGCTCAGGAGCTCACCGAGACGGCTGACAGCCTTTTCGACGTGCTGGAGCCAGGTGCACCGCCCAGAGTGGCGCTGCCCGTTCACGACGGTATCCTAAGGATTATAAAAGCACTGTGGCAAACGCCGGCCTCCGTGCCCCCAACATCCAGGTCAGTGGAGAAAAGATACTTCGTGCCTGCTAAGGGGTTCGACTTCCTCTTTGGACACCCTAACCCAAACTCCTTGGTCGTCGAAGCAGCAAACCAAAAGGACAGGCAGGGTCAGCCGGGCTCCGCGCCCAAAAATAAAGACCACAGGAGACTAGATAACCTGGGGAAAAGGTTTTATTCCACTGCGACGCTACATCTCCGTATCGTCAACCACCAGGCGCTCCTGGGCAGATACAATTATAACCTGTGGAGATCGCTGCATCGCTTTAGCAATTCCTTTTCTCAGGACCAGCTGCAGGATTTCCTTACTATTCAGGATGAGGGCTTGGCGGTGGCTAAGGCCCTCCTCCAAACTTCGTACGACTCCGCTGACACCGCAGGGAGATCCATCGCCTCCGCAGTCTGTATGAGGCGGGCGGCCTGGCTACTCTCCTCCAGCCTCTCTCAGGAGGTTCATCAAAACATTCAGGACCTCCCATTTGAGGGCTCAGATCTGTTCTCTGAAAAGACAGATGACAAGCTTCATGGCCTTAAGGACTCACGAGCTACCCTGAGATCCCTGGGCCTACATAATTCGGCCTCCTCCAGGCGCCCTTTCAGGCCCCCGCCCGCAGGGCCACAGCAACCATACAGGGCCCAGTTTCAGAGATTCACGCCCTATAGGCAACGGGACAGGAGCAGGAATTCTGGGCGGCGCAGACAAAACAATAACTCAGCGCTCACACCCTTCCAGCAAACCCGCCCGAGACGCCCGCCGGCGGGTAGGAGACCGTTTTGAGGGTTTCCCTGAGGGTGACAAACCAGCCTCACTTCCGACCTCGCCCCTCCCGTTCCACAACCGCCTGTCTCCCTTTGCCCACGAATGGTCCAGGATAACTTCGGACAGATGGGTTTTAACTACCATTGCCAGGGGTTATTCTATCCAGTTCTCATCAACCCCCCCCTACCATCCACCACCCCCGTTCGTCTCCAGGACTCCCGCACAAGAAGCGGCCCTCCGCAAGGAAGTGCAATAGCTCCTTTCACTGGGGGCGGTCGCACGGGTCCCCCCTCAGGAGTGGAACAGGGGCTTCTACTCCAACTACTTCCTGGTCCCGAAACCAAATGGCGCCTTCAGACCTATTCTGGACCTGCGAAAACTGAACAAATTCGTCGTGAAACAAAGTTTCAGGATGGTGTCTTTGGCCGCCATCATCCCTACACTCGATGCCGGAGACTGGTTTGCCGCCCTCGATCTGAAAGACGCCTACTTTCACATATCCATCCTTCCAGCCAGTTTTTCTTGGGAGCCAGTTGAAAAAAATCATTTATGCCTACGACCCAACAATTACATCTTTCAGCAATGCATTCCAATCTTTCGGCAGCAACAATAGGGGGCATTGGTCTGTGACCCAATACTGGGTCTGGATCTGTGGTTTGAAAACCACTGATATAGACAATTCCTTTTATGTTATCCAGCTGCAGAGTGGACACAATTAGCTGCTGAAAGGGAATGAAAGAAATATCCTGGTGCATTCTCTTACCTACAGGTGTTTGCTACAGACAACAAATGTGCAAAGGATTTGGGTTTTTTAAACTGTAACTCACAAAAGTGTGGGCCATTACATGGCAGTTATTTCCTCTACAGTACAAGAAATGTGGCCCCATCATCCCCAGAGGCTCTCTACAGTCTCTCTCCTAAACTGATGCTTCCTAGAAATAGGGATATCACATGTATCAAAGCCCAAAGGCAATATTCACTAAGAAAACTGGAAACAATTTATCAAAGTGAAGCTGAGGTATGAAGGAAACAATATACTTTCTGTTTCAGCCTTCACAAAGAACCAGATATATACATCACTTCAAAATGCTAAAAGTACATAGTAACAACTCTTCTCAGCAAGGATGAGAGTCTCCTTTCCACAAAAGAATTGAGTACTTTGTTGAGTGTGCAATTTGTTTTAGAACAAGCAAAAGATGCCTGTACAGAATCTATATTGAATTGCACAGATGACAATCAATGACAAACAGCAGTATCTACACCCAAGTAACACAGAAAAAGCCACCCTACATTTCAAGAGCCATAAGGTCCAGATGCATCAGACTTTCTGCCAGTTTCACTTGTCTGAGGATGAATCTGCTCTAGCTGAGCCCAATGGAAGCTGAGCAACCGAAAATAACCCACCTACTGTTGCTCTCCATAGAAAGTGAAAGCAATGAAAAGAAACATTGTCACAAAGCGACATATAACACATTCTAAACAGCCCAAAGCTTAGTGAATGCAGTGCTAAGAATAAGAAATTAATCCCCAAAAACTCTAGCACTCAAGAGTTAAATTTATATATCAGCCTTAACTAAACCATGTCACACATATATAGATCAATTTTGTACACGGTATTTGGGTACCTTAATACATTGTTCAATAATATACTATTTCTTCAGCATGGATGAGTGATGATCTCTGTAAGAAATTTTGTTTTGGGTTCTTAGTTTCTCAGTCTATGTCTACACTTGTTAATTTAATTTAAGTCGACTTAGCATGTCGACACTTAAATTTTAAGTCGACTTAGGGGGGACCCTACAAAATTGACCTAGAGCATCCACACTGGATGCCTACGGGCTAGGTGGACCTGGGACTGGTCCATGGTGGCAGGGGGGCACCCCTTGCCAAGTGCCAGGGGGCTCAGCCTTTGCCCCATTGTACCTGGGTACAATGGGGTAAAGGGGGACAGGGACCCTGGCAGGGCATAGGGGCATGGGGGGGCATGCCAGGCTCTCCCTGTGCCAGCCACCCTGGCAGGGAGGGCAGAGGGGAAGCCCTGGAGTCCCCTAAGTCGACTTTAAGTCAACTTAGGGGTACTCCACGTCTACACTGGCTTAAGTCGACTTTAGAAAGTCAACTTAAGCAGAAAATCAACTTAAAACGAGGATTTAGAAAGTCGACTTAATTTTTCCTTAAGTCAACTTAAGCAGCTGCTTAAATCGACTTAAGGAAAGTATAGTGTAGACACAGAGTAAATTAAGTCAACTTAAGCAAGCTTAAGTCAATTTAATTTACAAGTGTAGATGCATCCTCAGAGCTGATGTTTGATTTAAGTTGTTTTACTCCATTTTCCTAACTAGTTATGAGAGAATTTGTAAGACAAGAAGAACAAAATAGAAAACCTTTTGCATTGAATGATTCTTAATTATATTAGGACAGACAACAGAGTCTTGTGGCACTTTTAAAGACTAACAGATTTATTAATCGCATGAGCTTTCGTGGGAGAAAATCCCACTTCGTCAGATGCTTTGAAGATAGGAAAGTTACAGAGTGGGAGGAAATTAAATGCAGGGGAGTGTATGACATAGCATCAGGTCAGGCTGTAACAGCAAATCAAAATAGGTGTTAAAAGTGCCACAAGACTCTGTTGTCTTTCTACAATAGACTAACACGGCTACCCCTTTGGAATCTTAATTATATTGTTACCATAAGATGATGCAGCCTAAAAGAAATTAATAATAAATCTGTTGTGCATGCTCAGACACACAGTGCCAGAAGCTGATATCAGTAACATCACTGTAAAGCATAGATTAACCCATTAATTTAAATAGCTTTACTCCTGGTTTCCAATAGGGTCAATGACATCTGCTACTGACCCTCTGATTTAATAATGTTAAAAATACAATATTGATTTTCTTTAAATCCAGCTGGATTTTCATCTCTCAACAAGGACTACCGGCATGCTTTGTTCAAATATTACAGGTTCAGCAGCTGCAATTTTTTCTAAATGTAAGAAGGTTTATTTTTGAGAAAGAGATGAGCATGTATAAACACTTTTCAAGTCTTAGAATACAATACCTTAAGAAGTTCTACTATTAAGGTCATAGGGCAATTAGCTGATGAGAGAAGGATCAGAATCAAAGTAACATAAAAATTTGCTCATCACCCAATAGTTTAATTGCAGGAAGCCTAGGGAATGTGCAGAGAAGAGGTCCAAGACCAGTGCCTTCACCATAAGATCAGACCAGGGTCTGTACTGAAACCACCATGAATATCAGCAAGAACAGTCGTGGCACTAATGTAAAGCAGTGGCAGCCTAGGGCTTCTTTCCTGGGAGCCTGTCTGGGTCGCCCTCCTGACTTTCTGATGTATCCCACTGCCTATCAACTGGATTGTCTCCTGGGTAATAGCCATTGCAATCGGGCACTTCTGTAGTAACCCCCACCCCCTTCTGCCAGAGGCATTCAGAGCTTGTCATGATCTTTAATCCATTGAGCCTGTGAGGAAGGTTAATATCATTGTATCATTGCTGGTGTAGTCCATGATCCCTCAGAAGTCAAGGATGTTCTTTCACAGGTTATATTTTATATAGCTTCTTTGGTGACTGAGGAGTCCAATCCTTGAGCCGCAGACTCATTGGCAGATATTTCAGGTGGTGTTGGGAAGCAGGGTTGGGCCACAATTGGTGCATGGCAGTTGTCTGTCCTTTCTTTTCTAGCATTTTTCTGCAAACAGGGCAAAGCAGTTTTCCTCAAAAGTGGTAATTATATAATGTATATATAATTGTGTGTGTGTGTGTGTGTGTGTGTGTGTGTGTGTGTGTGTGTGTGT
>ML685903.1:9586031-9634958 GCA_007922175.1 Pelusios castaneus
TGTGTGTGTGTGTGTGTGTGTGTGTGTGTGTGTGTGTGTGTGTGTGTGTGTGTAATGTAGGCTCTGAGAGTGTTAGTATCTTCTTAAAGACAATGAATCCATCAAAGAGCACTGGAACATGACCAAAAGGTTCTAAATCGAGACGTGACAGTGACTGACAACACCATCAACTCCATCCTTCAGCACCCAGTTTGGGATATCGATATATATGTTGTACATAGCTTTTACAAATCATCCATAATACCCACTTCTTCTGTCTTCTTTGTGTCTCTATGACTATATAAATTTGCACTTTTATCCTCCAACAATAGATTTTTATTGTACTGAGGGTGTTGTTTATCTGCCAAATTGGGAGCTCATTGGATCTGACAACATGCACCCCTGCCTATTTTCAAGCTGGCTTGGCAGGATGTTGTGACAATTGTATTCAGCAAAGGAGTTCAGTGTAATACATGTGGCTAAGAGGATTTAGAAAATGGAATAAGCCAGTACTGTAATCTCTCATTGTTGACTTGATCATGAGAAGGATTGTGTGTTATTTTAAATATTTTGTACTCTTTCCCCTCTCTCAAAAGGGATGGATGTTATTGATGCAGGTGACCAGGGACTAAGTGGTGCTTAAAGTTTCCAGATTTGTCTTTTGTAAACTAATATACAAAAACCACTAGTGGCATAGTTTAATAAGAAAGGAATGCATTGCATGTTATTGTTAAACTTTACCTTGAAGATAAAATTCTCTTTCATAAGACTCACTCTTTACACTGCCCCCAGCTATAGCTGAATCATGTAAATAGTGTTTTTTCTGAGAGCAAGATATCTATGGAAAAGCTTCAGTCTCCATCAGTTTTTTCTATCAGTCCTATAATATGCTCTTGTTTATCTACAGTACTTTTAACTTCCACCTAAAGATCATGGATGTACATTTATAATATGTTGTAAACCAACACGAACTCCTAACGCATCACACACGTCACTTCTCACTCTATAATTCCTGTCACTGTTTTCCTCTTATCACACATCAAATTTCAGTTCCTGGTCTCGACGTGAAAAATTCTTAACCTACACAATTCTTCTCGCACTTACATCTCTGCTCTAATTGTTTCTGGTTCCCTTGCTCTGTGATGCTGCTAAAGTTCCATGCTCGTGTTCTTCACCTAATCTTCTCATCATGCTTCTTTCTTACTACCTGTATACTTAGAACTTTTTTCTGTACCCTATAACCTAGCCTGCTTGCTTGCATATACATTCACATATATCTTTTCTTTGTAAGTTTAAGGGATCATTTTATAATAGATTATAGACATTATAGATTATTATGATGGTGCATACATTTTATATTAAAAGTTGTAATGCAAAGTACATTACAGCCTGTGTGAAAAATTATACTGGTCCTGTATGAAACACGTAAAGGCATAGGAATTTATAAGTTAGCATAAGTTAAAATAAAATACTTGTTTGTGCATTGTATAGTGATATGGAAATCCAGGGGCTATAATTTGATCATGAACATTGTCCTAGATCAATCAGGAGACATCAAAACAAGAAGGGATTTAGCTAGTCTGGCCCTAAATAATCTGTGGAAGTACACTGCAAAAGCCACAAAAATATCCAGAAATAATAAAGGGGAAGATAGATGAATATTCTAGAAGGAAGCCATACATCAATTATACGGATAAACTTGCCGGCCTATAGAATAAACATACCCCAACAATTCTGGAGGTGAAAGACCTGTGTTTGGGCATAGAAGAAGGACCCAAACTAACTCATACTATTCAGGGTCTAAAGGACAGACCCTGTTGCTGTGTTGGGCTAAAGATGAATTTATATGTTGCAATTGCTTCCAACAAAATTTCTATCTGGGATAATGCCTATTATTCATTGATAAAAAATGCAATGCTCATTCTTTCACTTGTTCTTTAACGTCAGAACCAAAGTCTGATGTAACTCTATATTGTGACCAAAACTCCATTTTGAATTGTTTACTTCATTTTGTATTGCTTAGCCTAAGTTTTGCTAAAACTTTGTTTAGATAGGTGAACTTAGTTTGGAGGTGTGAATGAGGGATGTGTGTGTGATGGGACTGGTAAAAATACATGAGCAACAGCAGAACATCTTGTGCATGCTTGTGTAGATACTAGATATTAGCTATTAACATAATTGTGCTTTTTCTCATAATAAACGTGGCATATTGCTTTGTCCCAGTAAAATCCTGCTAATCTTTTCTTTTATAGGTACAACAGTTGTGGAGGCAGAGCCAGGGAAGTTCTTTCTCTTTTTATTTTGACTGTTTTCAGTGCTCAGGATCTGTCTTTACACTATAGTAAGTGTATTTCAGCTTTAGCATTGCCATGTCCCCCACCAAATCGAGGAACTGGACACCTCTCTCTTGACCAAGCCATCAGAAAATGGTGTGAATATACTAATCTAAAGCATATAATATACATTTTAGTTATCATCTAAATCATATTGTATCATATGTCCTGTGTATATTAGAATAGAATGTTATTGTATTTGATTATTACTCATTCGATCTTTTGCTTTTCTTTTGATTTTCATTTGTTTATTATTTATGTTAATTGCAATAAAGATTTTATCAAATAAAATACAGTTGGGTATCAATGTGAAAATTCCTGTCATGCAGCCAGAGAGCCTTGTTAAAGTTTCTGTGGCCAAATCCTGGGCAAGATCCATGGTCCCGTAGTGAAGTCCATTTTTAACTGTACTCAAATTTTACACAGCAAGCAATTGGGCTACACTTCCATTTCTTGTGCGCTCACTTTCCTTCTTCAAATCCCTTCTTAATTCTGTTCTACTTAGGTTCTTGTAATGCACTAATCACCACTGTGCCCACATATACATCCTTTGCAATGTCTTCCAATGCTGACCCCTTCAATAACATCTGTGTGTCATTGTTTTTGAACAGTTATCTGTTGCATAGCCTATCGTTAAGTCTTAAGAGTGAGGTTGGAAGTTCTTTAGGACCAGGAACTTGTTATTTATGTTTATAAACCTGCTATATAATGATAGCACAAAGTTCCCAACCTTGTTTTACTCATAATGCTCCCAAAACTGACAATACTTTTCTCCCATAATGACACATCCCAGAATTCTTTGCAATTAATTTTTAAAAGCTCAAAAATGCAACTCTTTGCTGATCCTTACTCATACAATCATATCTCTGCCTTCTGTTCCCCACGTAGTCCCTTTGGCTATGTCTACACTGGCAAAGTTAAGTTGACTTAACAAGATCAACTTTAAGTCAACTTAAAGTCGACCTAAAGTTGACCTTGTTAAGTTGACCTTACAGAGTAGTAATACTTTAAGTCAACTTAATCAACCTTGTTAAGTCGATTTAACGGCTTTAAGTCGACTTAATAAGGTCAATTTAGCACTAATCCCCATCCACACTGGCTTTAAGTTGACTTAAGAAGTCGATTTAAGGCTTAAATTGACCTCAGAGGAGGTGTTATTAAGTTGACTTAAGCTCTTATTAAGTCGACTTAAGGAAGGGCTTAAGTCAACGTAATAAAAGCCAAGTGTGGACAAGGCTTTGCTTAGGTCAACTTAAGCCTCCTTAAATTGACCTAACTTGCCAGTGTAGATGTCCTCTTTGTGACTACAGCCAGCCATGGTAGATTCCGGTTGGCTTTGGGCAGTTCTAAGTAATATCAAGACCAGAGACAATGTAGAAGCAGCTCCCTCAAAATAAGGAGCTACTTCTAGCTCTTTTGCACCAAAACTCTTTGAACCAATTCTCTTCTCCCTTATCATCTGCAACCAGAGGATTCTGCATATATTATCATGACCATGAATTTGGTGATTGTCTTGTTTTCTTTTAAGATAAAGAAATCCTACAGTATTTCAGGTTATATTTAGCAGCTAAATAAAATCTTTTTGGTTTCTTAATTTGGATCCATGTTGTATTATCTTTTTTTAAGACATAGTTTCATCAAGTCCAATTATAACAATCTTTTTGCTGCACAATAAAAAAAAATTACTTCTGCCTTGAAAAAAAAATCAGTGGCATGAGATGCTCCTTTATTTTTTTTTAAAAAAGAAGTCTCAAAATCGCTGCATTCTCAACATTATTCCAGCACATCACCTTCACCACTAGGAGGGAACCCCCCCCCCCATACAAAAATTGCTTTATGCACAAAGATATGTAAAGAGCCATCATCCCAGTTCAATGCAGATACTTAAATAATTCAAACATCAAGCACTATCAGCTCCTATGTCAAATGCAAACAGTGAGGCCAGGAGAAATATTTCTCTCTGTGGGAATCATTTCTACTGTATAGGCACATCTAAATTATTAGAATCCCTTTATTGCCTTTCTACAGTCTGCAGATCAGGTCTGAACTTTATAAAGTGCTAGCAAGAGTATTCAGTGGCTGTTAGGTATTCAGGGGTCATTCACCACAGATAACATGAGGAGCCATTATTTCATATAGGAAAGTACATTCATGATTTCCTAATACAGACTGTAGTTAATCATCACTTGGCAAATATGATGCATTCTTATTTTTCTCTTTAACTTTTTGAATTTATTCCCCTTTTGGAGAAAACCCAGATGAAAAATACTATTCTGGGGAAGTCACAGGCTTAGTATTGTATCATGCTTCATAAAATCAATATTTTCAATAATATCTCCTTTGTTCTGAGTGTTTCTTTAAAATACGAAAAAACATGGTTGCAGTAATCAGGGTGATATTTTCACACAGAAAAATTATATTTATTATTAATTCATATTTATAGTGCAGTATCCTAGAGATCCTAATCTGAGCCCCAGTGTAGAAACATGTAGGAAGAGATAGTTCCTCCCCAAAGATCTTAGAATCGAAAGGCCTGACCCTGAAAATGCTTATGCACGTGAGTAGTCCCATTGAGTTCAGTGGGTAAAGGTAAGTGTTTGCAGAATCGAATCTAAAAAGACAAATGACAAGTGAGGAGAAAGGGATACATTTTGATGTATACAGTTTCTGGTTTTGTTATTACAAATACCTAAAGCAAGTGTAACTCAATATGTGCATACAAAACAACGGGTGGAAAACAAACAAAATAAAAGAGAACAATCTGGATCAAAGTGTTGTTATCTGAACAAACAAGAAGAGATCTAAGCATTTTATTGACATGCAGGAATGTTTCATCCATTGCATGGGGTGAGATTAGAGGTAAAGTAAAAGGAGCAAAAGCAAAAACAACCCATAAAAGTTAACAGAGTCCTGTGGCACTTTTAAAGACTAACAGATTTATTTATCGCATGAGCTTTCAAAAGCTCATGCAATAAATAAATCTGTTAGTCTTTAAAAGTGCCACAGGACTCTGTTGTCTTTCTATAATAGACTAACACGGCTAGCCCTTTGGAATTTAACCCATAAAAGTTGTAAGTGTGCATGCAAGAACGTCCATGTACTTGAGTCTCCTTGGGTGCATCTACACTTGTAAATTAAGTCAATTTAAGCTTGCTTAAGTCAACTTAATTTACTCTGCTTCTACACTGCACTTTCCTTAAATCGACTTAAGCAGCTGCTTAAGTGGACTTAAGGAAAAATTAAGTCGACTTTCTAAAACCTTATTTTAAGTCGACTTTCTGCTTAAGTTGACTTTCTGAAGTCGACTTAAGCCAGTATAGACGTGGAGTACCCCTAAGTTGACTTTAAGTCAATTTAGGGGACTCCAGGGCTCCCCCACTGCCCTCCCTGCCAGGGTGGCTGGCACAGGGGAAGCCCGGCATGCCCCCCCAAAGCACAGGGCAGAGCCCTGCCCACCCTGTCCCTATGCTCTGCCAGGGTCCCTGTCCCCCTTTGCCCATTGTACCCAGGTAGAATGGGGCAAAGGCTGAGCCCCCTGGCACTTGGCAAGGGGTGCCCCCCTTCCACCATGGACCTGTTCAAGGTCCCCCTAGCCCCTACAAGTCGACCTAGGTGTCCAGTGTGGATGATCTAGGTCGACTTTGTAGGGTCCCCCCTAAGTCGACTTAAAGTTTAAGTGTGGACATGCTAAGTCGACTTCACAAAGCTAAAGTCGACTTAAATTCACAAGTGTAGACATAGCCCTTGACACTAACTGAAATTTACACTACTCTGGCAGTAGTGGAAAGAGAGTGTAAATGTAATTGATGCCCTCTTTAATGCCACTTTACATGGCCCATGTGGTGTAAACCAGCCTTAACCTGATTAAGAATCAAGCTTAAAGTCTTGAAAATTTGGCCCGTGATAGTTATTGAAAAACATAATCTTAGTATACATGTTAGGTCAAATCCTCCAGCCCTGAATCATAGGGTGTGTCTACACTTACAAGTTAGATCGACTTAAGGAGACTTAAGTTGACCTAAACTACTCCATGTCCACACTGGGCTTTCCTTAAATCAACGTAGGCATTTCCTTAAGTCAACTTAAGGAAAAGTTTAGTCAACTTAATAACACCTCATTTTAGGTCGACTTAACGATTAAATTGACCTTATTAGGTCAATTTAAGCCAGTGTAGAAGGGGATTAGCGCATAAATCGACCTTATTTAGTTGACAAAGTGTTAAATCGACTTAATAGGATCAAAAAGGGGCTATGTCTACACTAGAAAAGTTAAGTCGACTTAAAGTTGACCTTATTAAGTCAATTTAATAAAGTCGACTTAACTTTTCTAGTGTAGACATAGCCATAGATTTTAAGGCCAGAAGGGAGCAATATTCTAGTTTGGGCTCTTGTACATCATCGACCACAGGACATCAGCCACCCACTTCTGTAATAGGCACATAATCTCTGGCTGGGTTACTGAAGTCCTCAAATTTTGAATTTAAAGACTTCAAGTTAGAGAGTTGTAGTTTAAATCAGCAGCTGACTCACACCCCACACTGCAGAGCAAGGTTAAAAAAGGGGCAGCAGTCTCATCCAATCTGACCCATGGAGGAAAAATCTTTCCCAACACTAAATATGGCAATCAGTTTGACTCTGAAAATGTGGACAAGATCCACCAGCCAGACACCTGCAAAAGAATTCTCTCTACTATTTCAGAGCCCTCTAGTTTCTGGTATCCTGTCTTTGGCCAGGGAGTTAAAAACCTTTGCCTAATTTTCATGCCTAAATTTATTGATGGGCAGTTTATAATAATTTAATCTTGTACCAAAACTGGCCCTTATATAACTCCTCTCCCTTTCTAGTGTTTACCCTCTCCTGTATTTATAGAGAGTGATATCTTCCTTTAGCCTAACAAAACAAAGGCTCAACAAGCTAAGCTCCCGAAGTCTCCTCTTCTAAGGTAGGTTCTCCATCCCTCTGATCATCCTAATAGCTCTTCTCCACATTTGGTTCAGTTTGAACTCATCTTTCATAAACATGGGTGACCAGAATTGCTTATTCTATTCCAGATAAAATCTCACCAGTATCTTGTATAATAGTAATACACTTCCCTGTGTCTACTGGAAATACTTTGCCTGATGCATCCCAGGACTGCATTAGTCTTTTCAAAGACTACATCACATTTGTGGTTCATAGTCATTCTGTAATTGACCAATACACCCGGGTCTTTCTCCTCCTCCGTTACTTCCAACTGAAACATAATCAGTTTATAGCAAAAATTCTTGTTAGTCTCCAACTGCATGATCTTGCAATTTGCAGTATTAAATTTCACTGCTTTATCCAGATCCAGTCACAACCTGGGGATCTGTAGACAACTCCAAGAACTATCCCAGTGAAGCCTATTACTCTTCTTCCTCAAAGTGACTTTGACGCCTATAGATTTTGTTTTGTCCATTCCATTGCTTCTAATTTCTTTAGCGTCCACTTCATCATTAATATTCTATGCTATTCTATTACTTTAACCTTTAGTTTTGTCTTTCCTGAACAGCACATATCCTTCAATACCGTAGTCCAGTCATGACTACCATTTCACCATGTTTCTTTCATCGCTATAGTTAGTTTCACTTCCTACACCATTAGTTCTCGTTCTTCCATTTTGTTACCCAAGATCCTTGTACTGATGTACAGCCATCTTAGTTGTTTCTGCTTGGCTTCACCCAGATTCTTTGCCTGGTTAGTTACAGTCACTGTAACTACCTAACTGTTATTCTCAGTGGTATTAGTGCTATCTTTCCTCTTGTTGCCCATTCTTCTACATTCTCTTGATCCTTCCTCCATTGCTGTCTCCTCTTCTTGATTTTCCTCTTCCTCAATATTAGACAACTCAAGCATGGAGATTACATGAGCATCTCCCAACCATCTCCTCCAGATTCCTAATCTGAAGTTTATTTAATCTGTTGTGCCACCCTACCCCATGAGAACGTCCCAAAGACTTCCTTATAGCACCACTGAAGATCACCTGAGGTTCCATTTCTTGAAGCATCTTTTCCAGCCTGGTGTGGTCTTCTTTGATGCATCCCAGCAAGAATCTAGCAGTACCATTTGTTTCATCATGAAGGATATGCAGTGGGTTCTTTCCTGTTCCCATTAGGATTCTGTTTAGCTTCAAGTCCATACCCCATCCCATATTTTATTTCCTAGTAACCAGGGGCAGATTAAGGGGCCCCCATGCCCTGGCCCATCAATGGGCCCCTCCCCACCTGGGACCTGGCCCCCCACTGGTAGCCCTTTCCAGCCTAGGGACCCGACCCCCTGCTCTGGCAGGGGGCCAGGGCTGGGGCGGCAGGTCTGACTTGCCCATGGTGCAGCTCCAGTGTGGCTCTTCAGGGCCACAGGTGGGGTGAGAACATGTAGCCTGGCCTCTGGCCAATGTGGGGGACCTTGGGCATGGGACCCATAGGTCCATGCTGTAATCTACCCCTGCCAGCAGATAGCACATCCTTCTATAATCCAGATCAACTCTTCTTAAAGGTCTGTCTTTTCTTCTCAACAGGGAGTCCCCAGTGATGTTGTCTTGTTGTTTGCTGGTATTGGTGCAATTCTCCACCCTTCCCCCTTCTGTTCTTTCTGGATGCAAGTCTTCTTGTCTTCGGTTCTTACTTGCAATCTTCTGCAAGTCATCCTCTACTCTCCTGGGGCTCTGAGCTCTGGATATACCATTGTTTCTTCCCCTCTTCTTGTAGGACAAGGTGCTCTTCTCTTCTTCCCTCATCTCCCATTGTCTTTTATAACTCTTCCCTTCTTCCCATCCTCTCCCTTTCATTTTCCAACTCAATGAAGGTGTTCCTCAGTTCTATTTCTCCTTCACTTACTGATCTTTTCCTCTGCCTTGTTCTCATAGTCACCTACGTCCATGGGCCACTTTCCTTATCCAAGCAGCCTACCTTCACAGTTCTCTGGTCTAGCATGTATCTGCAAATCTTGAGATTTCTCGTCAGTCTCTTCTCGCCTCTCCTTCCTGCCATCATTTGCTCAAATCCCCTTCAAAACTCAATCATGGTCACTAGTTGCAACTCCAAATCTCAGATCTGCTGTTTCAAATGATCTATCAGGCAGCACTGCATACACATTAAAACCGATAGTAAAAGGTTCTTTAGCCATATAAATAGGAAGAAAACAAAGAAGGGACCACTAAACACTGAGGATGGGGTGGAGATGAAGGATAATTTAGGCATGGCTGAATAGCTAAATAAGTACTTTGCCTCTGTCTTTAATGAGGGTCATGGTGAGCTTGGGGATAGAGGTAGGGTAGCTAATGGGCATGAGGACATGGAGGTGGAAATTACCATATCTGAGGTAGAAGTCAAGTTTGAGTGCTTAATGAAACTAAATCGGGGGGGTCCGGATAATCTCCATCCAACAATATTAAAGGAACTGGAACATGAAATTGCCAACCCATTAGCAAGGATTGTTAATGTATCTGTGAACACAGGGGTTGTACCGTATGACTGGAGAATTGCTAATGTAGTTCCTATTTTCAAGAAAGGGAGTAAAAGTGATGCAGGTAACTACAGGCCTGTTAGTTTGACCTCAGCAGTATGCAAGGTCTTGGAGAAAATTTTGAAAGAGAAAGTACTTAAGGATATCAAGGTTAATGGTCACTGGGATAAAATACAACATGGCTTTACAAAAGGTAGATCGTGCCAGACCAACCTGATCTCCTTTTTTGAGAAGATAACAGATTTTCTAGATAAAGGGAATCTGGTGGACCTAATTTACTTAGATTTCAGCAAGGCATTTGACACAGTTCCACATAGGGAATTATTAGTTAAATTAGAAAAGATCAGGATTAATATGAAAATAGAAAAAATAGATGAAGAACTGGTTAAAGGAGAGACTACAGCGGGTCATACTGAAAGGTGAACTGTCTAGCTGGAAGGAGGTTACTAGCGGAGTTCCTCAAGGATTGGTCTTGGGACCAATCTTATTCAACCTTTTTATTACTGACCTTGCCACAAAAAGTGGGAATGTGCTAATTAAGTTTGCAGATGACACCAAGTTGGGAGGTATTCCCAATACAGAGGAGGATCGGGATATCATAACCTTGTAAACTAGAGTTTTAGGAATAGGATGAAATTTAATAGTAGGAGGTGCAAGGTCATGCATTTAGGGACATATAACAAGAATTTTTCTTATAAGCTGGGGATACATCAGTTGGAAATGATGGAGTAGGAGAAGGACCTGGGCGTCCTGTTTGATCACAGGACGACTATGAGTCACCAATGCGATGCAGCTGTGAAAAAAGCTAATGCAGTCCTGGGGTACATCAAAAGAGGCATTTCCAGTAGAGATAGGGAGGTGTTAGTACCGTTATACAAGGCGCTGGTGAGACCTCATTTGGAATAGTGTGTGCAGTTCTGGTCCCCCATGTTTAAGAAAGATGAAGTCAAATTGGAACAGGTGCAAAGAAGGTATATAAGGATGATTCATGGAATGGAAAACCTGCCCTATGAGAAGTGACTTAAAGAACTTGACTTGTTTAGCCTAACCAAAAGAAGGTTAAGGGGAGATATGATTGCTCTCTATCAACACATCAGAGGGATAAATACCAGGGAGGGAGAGGAATTACTTGAATACAGCACCAATACAGACAAAAGAACAAATGGATACAAACTGTCCATCAGAATATTTAGGCTTGAAATTAGACGTAGGTTTCTAACCATCTGAGGAGTAAAGTTCTGCAATAGCTTACCAAGGGGAGCTGTGGGGGCAAAAAACATAGTTGCCTTCAAAACTGAGTTTGATAAATTTATGAAGGGAATGATATGATGGAACGGCTTAGTTTGGCAATTGTTCATTTTTTACTACTGGTGATGGATATGCCAGTGACCTGGGAAGGGGCATTAGATCGGGTGGGTCCTGAGTTATCACAGAGAATTTTTTTTCTTGACTGACTGGTGAGACTTGCTCACATGCTCAGGGTTTAACTGATCACCATATTTGGGGTCGGGAAGGAATTTTCCCACAGGGCAGATTGGCTTGGGTGCTGTGGGGTTTTTGCCTTCCTCTGTAGCATTGGGCGTGGCTCACTTGCTGGTTGATTCTCTTTATTTTAAAGTCTTTAAATCATGATTTGAAGACTTTAATAACAATAGATTAGAGGTTCATTACAGGAGTGGGTGGTTGAGGTTTTTGTGGCCTGCATTGTGCGGGAGGTCAGACTAGAGGATATATTGGTCCCTTCTGACCTTAGAGTCTATGAGTCTACCTGAAACACCTTTGAGGTACCCTCTTCAAAATAATCTACATGCTACAACGTCTACATCCAATCATCTTCATTGTCTCTTCCAGTCTTTGGATCACTACCACAGCTGCCGCTGTAGTTTTCATAGCCATCCTTCCTAAGGTTCTGTCAAAAATGAGAAGAAGAAGAAGAAAAAAAGGAAAACAAAACACATATATAACATACCCACAAAAACACCACATACACCCTTCCCCAAATGCCTCTTAAAAATCTCTACACCAACGCCCCTGTTTTTAATGCTGATTTGTTGCCTTCTGTGCTGCTAGCTGGCCAACCGGCTACCTTTACTGGCCTTCTGACTAGGGAAGCCCCATCCCCTAATCAAGGTTCAGTTGTGATAAAAGGCTGTCTCCCTCATAGTACACTGCTCCCAACCAGACTTTGCAAGCTGAAAACAAACCAGCAAGCAAACACACACACTCTCACTACCTCTAAGGAACATTGCCTCTAAGGCCATCCCTAGGAGAGTGTGGGACCAAAGGTAAGCTGGCCCAGGACCTTGGCAGCAGCCTTCCTCTACCTGCATGGTCCCAATGCAAAACACAGGACCCAGGGCAGTCGTCCCGATTTGCCTTACCCTAGGTACAGCTCTGACTGCTTCCCTTCTCCAGCTGATTGCCAATTGAACACTCCTGTTTTAAGCTCTGCTTGCTGGCTCCTGCATTCATTCAATGAGAGTATTAGGTGAGTACAGCCTGCAGAAGATGACCTGACAACAACAGCTAAACATATTTTCATTATATTTGTTATAGAGACTTCCATGTAATTCAATGACAATAAATTATAACCAGCAATGCCTGGAAAAACAGTTAAGTCAATTCTAAACGTACGTTTCCTTTTTAAAATCTTAGCCTCGTTAAAAATATCAGTCTCCCCTCTATTGTTTGTATTCTCATAATTACTTTATTCCTGGAAACCACCTTTTATTTTATCCTCTGTTCAAACATCTCCATGTGCAGATGAGCAGGATACAGAAAGAGGCACACCTATTTGCTGAATCTAAACATACCAGAGTTATCATCCCATCTTGAATGTGCTCCTCTTCCTTCCACTCTGCCTTCCCCACCCCTCCTGCCACAAAAGGACTTCTGTTCCCTTTGATGTCAGTGTATCTGGGTTCCTGGTTTTAGTGTCAACCAGGATCTAGTTTATTTAAAAGAAAAATCAAAAGGGGAAACTCAAGCTGGGCACTTTCTTTTCTCTCCAAACACTTAAGCACCTTCGAAACTTTAAACATACGACTAGTCCAGTTGAAATGTAAGTCATTGGGCTTATTAATGTAAGACAAGTCATGCAGAAGCAGTGACTAAAAACCTCACTTCTTCAAACATTTAAGAATGTGTATAATTTTACTTACATGATTCAGAACTGCTCATGTGAGTCGGCGTCTGACGAGGTGGGATTTTCTCCAACGAAAGCTCAGGCGATAAATAAATTAGTTAATCTTTAAAAGTGCCACAGGACTCCTTGTTTGTTTTACTGAACTAGACTAACAGGTCCACCCCATTGGAACAGAGTTACCAGGGCAACACCAGCGGTTTCATTACTAGCATGTAGTGTCCTCCAATATTCAGAGAGATCACTTTGAACATTTACTATATATCAGATCATAGACAATTCCCATCTCTACACTACACTATGGGAACCTTTTGCTGAAAATTTTGAAATCAATTATAATATTTTAAAAATGTATTTATATTTTAGAATAAATGTTTGAAAATAATTCATAACAACAAAAGTAAATAGTACAAAAACCAAATAAGCTTTGTTTAATGGTACAAAACTGTTTAATAGTTTGTTTAATAATACAAAAAACAAATAGAGGCTTTTAATTATTAATTAATGTGTGTTAATTATGACTTAATATTTTTACTGTTTGCTCCAATAATAAGACTACAATCAGAAACTCTTTTAGGACAGTGGAAGCAACCAGCAGAAATGTATAGCTGACTAATAGGCTCATAGCTAGAGGACACAGAGGTTTGCAGTGGTGTGCACTTCATGGGAGAATTATGGAGGAATGTTAGGGTGGTGCACAAGGTGGGGGTCAGCTCCCACACGGGATATGGAGAGAGCCCTCCAGCTCCGCTACATCCTTTTGCCTGAGCTCCACTCCTGGCCACTGCCCTTAGCTTCCGGTGGGGGACAGGTCAAAAAAGTTTGGGGGGTGATGTCCTTTGACTGCAGCTACTACTGGATTCACAGATTACTTGGGGGAGAGCGAGGGGTTATTTTTCTGCATTTGGCAAAATATTTTTTTTTCTTTTTGATAAAACCCTCACTATTGTTAACTATGCATTTGTCACCTGAAGGTTAGATTTATTGCACTGTGTTCATCGTTGCCATTTGGTAAATGTTCAAAATCCTTGATCTCCCATTATCCAATGAAAGTCCTATCTCCATTGCCTCTTATTTAATATTTATACTACAGTATTGTCCAGAGAGCATAATCAGGATGGGGATTCTCCTGTGATTGGTGCTGTTGAAAGTAAACACTTACGAGGGCAACGTTCCTGTCTCAAAGAGTTTACAGTCTAAACTGACATAAACCAAGATTAACTGATGCAAGTATTATTGCCAGTAATAGAACATTTAATTGGACTAAAGTAACAAATACGACACAGATTATATCCATCAAACCAAGGGTCTAAATAAAACCAATACACTGATTTGAAAGGAAAGTGTTCATTCCAACCCCTGTTGATAGGAAGACGCTGTGAAATAAAGAAAGGAGCAAAATGACATAGAAATAGCCCACAATGGTGAAGCCTTCCAGGACACCATACTCGTCCCAAGGGGAAACAGTCATCAGTTTCCTATCAAGTTTATATGAATTCCAGTTTGTTCTGAGACAGATAATACAACCAATTACACTTTCTGTTTAAAAAAAATAATAATAATAATGAGATGGGGGGGAGGTCATGAATAGAAATGAAACGCTAAAATTCTGAAATTTTTCACAAAACAAAACACCAAAACAATTTTGTTGTGGGTCAAATGAAACTTTTCTTTTGATAAGTATGAAAATTTCATTATGATTTCAACCCTTTTTATTTTTTATTTTTAATATAGAATAAATTACATTTTAAAACAAAAGCCATTTTGAAATGAAAAATCAAAAATATTTGTTTTAAAAATATCAAAATGAGACATTTCAAAATTTTAAAACTTGTTTTCCAATTTTTTTAAACAAAATTTTGCCAAAATCAATGAGATTTTGTGAAAAACATTGTTTTTTGACAAAATGGCATTTTCTGAGAGAAATCGGTTTTCACAAAAATTTTCCCACTGGTTTTACCTGTTTTTTTTGGCTGAAAGGGTACATGCCATTCTGAACAAACATCAAAGAGAGGGAAAGTAGGTAATGCAAATGTTATCATAACAAACCGTTTTAAATGTTTTATCAGCTTTAGCATAAATCAATACAAATGCTGCACACATGTTATTTATACATCACTGCACACCATGGTGACGTAAATCATGGATGAAAAATATTTCTATTTAATATTTTGGACTTTATCTGTGGGAAATTCTGTTGTAGGGGAGAATTATTAAATGTGATTTAACCATTTTTGGTAACTATGGATCCAGTTTCCTGTTCCCACAGATATCAATGGTGTAACTCCAGTGCGAGCTGGATCAGCCCCCACTTCATATAATGTTAAGATGTATTTTTTTTTTCTCCAAAGGTGGCAATGGAGAAGAAAATATAGTACATGTGAATAGTATCTCCAATCCATCAAAACACTTATGCTCATAAATCATTATGTCTTGGTGGTCTTGATGTCTAATACAAGATTGAGCATTTATTTGCTTTCATGATTTCCCTTTTCTTATTAATTTATATGCTCTTACCTCCAAATATAAGGAAAATGCAATAATTTAGAATACTTTAGTGCAAATAATAGCTTAATAACATAATACAAAAAGTAATGAAAACAATCAGTTTTGCTTTCAATTCCCAAATAGTATCCCCTAAAGTATTCATTTAAAAGTAATACAGTATGGACATCGTTAATCTGTTAAAAGCATTTAATTCTGAAATCAAGTGATATTCTATTGCCATGGATATTCCTAATTATACATAGACTCATAGGGTTGGAAGGGACCTCATGAGGTCAACTAGTCCAATCCCCTGCTAAAAGCAGGAACACTCCCGCTAAATCTTCCCAAGATTAGAGCAAGCATCATTAAGTAGCAATGTGAAAGATATGGTAGAAATTAGTTATAAATACACATTCTTAATGTTGTATAGACTAGAGAGCAAATGACATGTTCACATCTGGCATCAATGTACAGAGAAACAGAATTGTTAATACATTTGTTAGTTAAAAGTTCCACAGGACTCCTTTTTAGAATTGTTAATAGACAAATTTTTTATTTTTATTTTTTTACTTTTTTTAATAGATCAGAAATGGTACTGAATTTTCCAAAAGACAGTATATACTGTGGGTGGGTGATCTGCAGCTCTAAATTAGCCGGCTTTAGCTACAGCTAAATTAGTATGCATGACTTTTCAATTTGGGGGCCGAGGAGGAATGTTGATTGTCATTCTAGAAAAAAATATTTAAACCTTTTTTTTATTAAGATAGTATAAAAAAAAAAAGTCATGCTTGAAACATTTTACATGCTCTTTTGCCAAACTCCACAATAAAAAATGCAATGTAGGGAAATAAAATATGGATCAAATGCTTTAAGACAAAATTGTTGTTCCAGGTTGTATTCCTTTAAGTATACTTATGTTTTAGTATTATGAATATAACAAAAGGATTGGTATTTGTAAAGATACAGATATTTCTCTTTGTAAATTAAGGACATATGAATTGCCATAGTAGAGTAGATTATTGGTCTAGCTAAGCTGGAATCCTGAATCCAAACAGCCAACATCAGATGCTTTAGAGAAAGTGACCTAAATGTATGATACTGTAACCTGGGGGCCAATTTCTTCCTGAATGTAGACAATGAGCAGCTTATTGTGGCGTACACAGTACATAAATGAAAAGATGTTAAGTTCTGTTTTCTGTATTTTGCACCTTTAAATGGAAGGGATGTGGTTAAACTTCAGGGGTTTGATTCTCTACTTTGTTACAATAGTTTTATGATGGGTTTCAGTGAAGTTGCCCTGGTATAAAACTAGTTTAACTACTGTAATTGTCAATCCTGAAAACAGGGCAATTTTCAAATTCATATGATGCTGAAGGCAAATCCCATTAAAGTCAGTGGAAGTATTTCCATTGATTTTAGTGGAATTTGACTCACGCCTTTACTTCTCGATTTCGCTGTTGACTGGCATGCAAATTACAATTGTGGCTTTGTGATATATAGATACCACTGTGCTAGAAAGAGAATGGGGATGGTCATTGTAATGTACATTATAGACTACTGTACAAGATATGTTTGTGTAATTTCAACTAGAGCAGGACGGTTTGTATTTGTCAAGAAAAGTTAAATCACCACAATTTAATATTTTAAGAGTGAAAATTTGCAGGTCTTAACTCTACCACTTTGCTACATATAGACCATACTGGCATTTCTGAAAATTGAAAGCAGTTATTTTTGTTTGAAGATAAAGCTGATGTTCATAACTATAGAGTTTAAAACAAGAAGTAATCAGGATGATAATCTCATCTAATCTCGTGTATCTTTTAGTACAAACAGAGCATGTCTTCAAGTGATGGAGAATTCACCACATTCATTGGTAGGTTGTTTCAGTGATTAATTATCCTCACTATCCAAAATTTGACCTTAATTCTAGATTAAATTTGTCAAGCTTCCAATAATGGATTCAGCAATGTCATATTCAGAGGTAATACCACCTCCTGACTCCTGCTGTGTAGTCCCAGAAATTGAAGCCAATGTTCCTGCATGGAGAGTCACCTCAGAAATCTCCCTTACGATTTTAAAGGTCATGGTTTCCATTATTTCATTTTGAATAACTAAACTTAGGAATTTGTCTTGACTCTTTTTCAGGCACTTTGAAATATCAGTATCATATTCTGCCTCCAAATGAAGAAGTTGAGTAAATTTGCAGGGAAAGTATATTTTCAGCTGCTTCAGTGCAAGTCTTTATCTGGCAAGATAACATATACTACCTGATACGTATCATCAGATCTTCCTGTTTTCTTCATTATTCTGAGATTACTGAACATTTAGCATGCCATCAACATTCTCCAGGTTTTTTGAAGAATGTCAGCTGCTTCTCAGTGACACAAAGAAGTGTCCTAGCACTCAAAATTCTCTTGAGCTATTTTCCAATTAGAGAATCCAGACTCTGTGAAAGCTTTGTCTGTTTACTTAGTCAAAAAAAAAAAGTTTGTGCCTAAAACCTGTACAACAGTAGAAACCAAGTACTCTGTCATTAGCTTCAAAAAGATGGAACCATTGAAAATCATCAAACCAGCATGACCAGAAAGAACAGCCTTGTTTTCCAAAGCTACACACTCTATACTGGGAGAGATTTAAGTCCCGTTTGATGTGAGATATCTCAGAAGTGCCAATAGTATCAAGCAACAGGCCTTGGTTTCTGACAACAGTGGAGACAGCTGAGTAAAAAGCTGATACCAAAAGTTGATCCCACTTCTTGTTGAAGTGTAATATCTTCCTTTTTAATCAATCATGTTTTAAGTGACCTAATTTGAACTTCTTGAAAATATACAGTTTGTTTTTCTACTTCACTCATTTATCACTCACTTAGTAAGAAAGCCATAAGATGGAGATTTAAAAACACACACAATATTCTCTGGAGAATGAAACATTCATCTGACCTCTTGGTTTTATTTAATTACTGTCAGAAGTCACGTGACCACCCCTTGGATTTGCTGCTTGGCTTGTAAGGAACTTGCTCATGCAGACTGAGCATGCTCAGTAACATTGCTGA
Source organism: Pelusios castaneus (assembly GCA_007922175.1). Lineage (NCBI taxonomy): Eukaryota > Metazoa > Chordata > Testudines > Pelomedusidae > Pelusios > Pelusios castaneus. The sequence continues at coordinate 9,604,506 of ML685903.1, forward strand.
AGCCAGTTGCCCTCACTCTGCCCTGCCCCGCACAATCGGTCAGCATGGGGTGTCTCTGCTCACTGTGTTCTTTATTGACCAGTCTAGAATGTGGGTGAATGATGAAAGGGAACACCTTATTCCTGATCTTTAGCTCCACTGAAAACAATTGCTTTTATGTTTTGCTTATGTAACCTTCTGGGTTTCTCTTTCCACATGAAGCTCTGACAAAGAATAGACTACAGATAAGATGGCAGCCATAGGTCCTTTTATTTTTGAGGTCTGATGGGACTGGGATTAGAGGCTGTAAAAGGACAGCTAAAGAATCAAGGTCTCCACAATGTCCAGCCTTCGCACTCTCTTTTTGAAAAGAGCAACATATATCAGGTGGAGGGAAGGAAAGATAAGAAGAGCCAATCAGAAGGCCCTGGAGTCAGCCCCTGATGAGTGAGGAGTGGCAACTAGTTGAACCTATCCCAGGTATCCCTAGCGCATTGGCAGTATGCTCAGACTGAGGCTCTCAAGCCACAAGTAGCTCTTTAATACATCTCCTGTGATTCTTTGCAGTACATCTTAAATGACTGTCATTTAATGACTAACCAAACTAAGTAATTAACCAGTCAGGATGTTTTTACTATGTTATTAACCAAATGGAGTTGAAAAAAATAATACTTAGTCATTTTGCTGTATAAATATAAAATAAATATTCTCCCTGCCATACTGTTTAAATATATAATACTACAGTAAATAAAACAATGAATTCACACTAGTGTGGCTCCTTTGGGTAATGTTGATCACTAGTTTGGCTCCTGAACCACTGGTGTCTGAGTATCACTACCCTGGAAAGAAGGGATCAGAAGTTGTACACAGACCAAGAGAAAGATGATCAGTAACTTCCATGAGAGAAAGAAGGAAACACCCAGTCTGGCTTCAGAAAAAGTGGGAAAAGCACACTTAGGTGAGCCTGATCCAGGCACACAGAAATTCCTTTCACATAGAGAGGAGATTCTGCTTGCCGAGTTATTTCCTACCCAGGGAAGAAAGGAGCCAGAGCCTACTGCAGGAAAAACATCAACCCAGTCCTGGCAACCAAGAGAATGGGAAAAGAAATGGGCTTCAATCATAGTCCGTCAGATGTCTGTCTCTCCTGGGCTGGAGAGAATAAACTGAGTTACAGAGGCATATTGCATAGCTACCGAATGTGGTTTTTATACTATTTTTTTTTTTTTAAGTCTAGTTCCCCCCGTCCAAACATTTGAAAAGTTGTCTGTGTCACTGTTGCTTCCGTTGCTTTCATGAGATCTACCTTGCAATTAATTAGTCTTTTGGAACCAAATTCTCCAATTTATATCCTGAGATTTTGTGTATTATTATTTCTAATTATTATCATTATTATTTTATGCTTGCATTCTATTTGTGTTTATATGCATTACTGTCATTTGGGTCATGGTTTTATGATTTTTCCTCGGGCATAATTCTCTATTAATTTTTGTTATAACAGTATTATATATATATATATATATATATATATATATATATATATATATATATGGAAATATTGTATCATCTAGGAAAGGATGATGCTGAATAATTCAACTCTGAGAAGGAACATTATAAACTGAGATCCTGATTCTTTGGGTAGCCCAAACTCCATTCAATGAGTTTTATCCAAGCAGGGTCTGCAGGATGGGACTCAATGTGCAAGTGAGATAGTTATGTGTACTTTTTTCTAATTAAAGTCAGATAGGGATTAAGTGATGATGTGACTCATCATATATAGTAAATTGTCAGATTATATACTAAAAAAGTATTACAGTTTTGTTTTTGCATCGGATCCAAATTTGAGGAGAACAAAACATTCAGATAGTCTAGAGACAGGTCTGCCTTTTTAATTAAGCGGTGAAAGTGAATGCTACCCAACGTCTTCCATATAACAATATGTATCTTCTCTTTGGGTTGCCAGGCCTGATAGCACCTTTCAGATACTGTAAACCAAAGACCAAACATAAACCTAAAATTCACATAGCAAATGTGTGGCTTACTGAGATGGAAATAAAGCCATTATGTTTCCCAGGTAGAAAGTTGATGGTAGTATGTATTACAAATAAGGGGTCCTGTGGCACTTTTAAAGACTAACAAATTTATTTATCACATGAGATTTGGTGGGTGAAATCCCACTTTGTCAGACTCAAGCAGCTGATGAAGTGGGATTTCACCCACAAAAACTCATGTGATACATAAATGTGTTAGTCTTTAAAGTGCCACAGAACTCCTTGTTTCTTTTGCTCAACCAGACTGACATGGCTACCCCTCTGGAACTGGTAGTATGTATTGATTCAGAGGAGAAAAGAATTAGCATGGTGGAGAAGAAAGCTCAGGACTTTGAAAAGCTTAGACGACTTTACTGGGAAAACTATTTTTTCTATTTTATTTATCTGGAAGTGAGAAAAAATAGGTAAGAACTTCAGCCTTAATAGCAGCCCCTTAATAGTAAAATAACAATCACTCAAGTTATCCCAAAAGGAAAGTCACATAGTAAGAGTGAAGTAAGGAAAACTCTTAATAAGTCAAATTTCTAATGTGTTTATTATGTCATTGGCATGCTTACAGCTCATCACTGTTATTCTCCTGGCCAATGTCACCGCAGCACTAGATGTATTGTGTCTTGTCTTTACAAAGCGTCCATTTGTTTGATGGCTGCAAATATTTGGCAGTCATTACAAAGCCATCCAAGAAAACACTTCCCTTCCATGCACTAGATCCTTGCAGGAGACTATTAACACTGTGCCTTTGCAATATTCAGCCTCCATTAGGAAAAGAATGGTTTCTTACAAGCTGCATCTGCCCTTAAGGGTACTTTAAAATGAGCACAGTAGCTCTTTGTTGTTTCTCTTTCACACATTAACAGAGGTTTAATAGAGAGAAGAGTGGTCATTACATGCCTACTGCAATTTGTCTTTTGTCAGTGAATTCAGATATTTATTATGTCCAACTAGAAGATGGATTAATCCAGTTGCAGAGATTGCTTCCCTATTAGATAGAAAATGAACTCAGAACCAATACATACAAATCTTTCTCTACAACAGTAAACCAGCTGTGCTAAAACATTAGTGGATATTCATTGAACATCATTTTGATAAACCAAAGGGCTGTTAAATGAATAAAAACAAACCCCAAAGATACTCATCATATATTTTGTCCATACCGTTTGATACTGTTAATATTTTTGCCAATCAATGAGGTTTCATGTAATCACTGCTTCCCCTCCCCCCACATCCTCCCCACTGCATACCTAAGCTATTATATTCTTCCTACTATATAAACAAGGAGTCCTGTGGCACTTTTAAAGACTAACAAGCATATTTATTGCATAAACAGGGGCTATAGGGGCTGGAGCCTGGGGACCCCTTCAGGCCAGGTCCCGGGGCTTCAGCCCTTATAGTCCCTGTGTTAATCTGGCCCTGAGCCCAGGCTTAGCATGAGTATAGCCATATCCATAGTAGCTAGCTCTACCTGCTACAAAAAGTAGAAAAGACAAATCAGCAAAGTCCGACTTGTTTATACAGGCAACATTTCCCTGTGACATGACTGACCCAGGGGATGGAGTGCTGGGAAGACTTATTTATAAAGCACTTTCCATAACAAGCATTTCACAGCTCGATGGGATCTCCTCTTAGAGAGAGAATAGGCAATTAGAAGGACTGTCTTAGCTCATTTACACAGAGCTAATTAAGTACAATAGCGGTACAATAACTATTGTACAGACCATATCATTTTAATCATGGTATTTAATCATAGCATAACCATGATGTCGCAGATGCAAATTATGTTTTCTGCAAGCATGCTTTAACTTGTTTATACCATGGCTAAAGGTGCTATGTAAATGAGGCCTGTCACTCCCTTCTCATATATCCAGTCCATACCACTATAACCTTTCTGTCCACAGCTGCACACAATGTCAGCATCTCAGCAGTACAACTCCGTTTCTGGAAACCTCACAAGTGTAGTTTCTTGAATAGCTGTCCAAGGTGCAAGTCTCATAGAGAAAGGTAAGAGAAAAGTCCTGTAAGCCAAATTTAGGCTGCTAAAAAAGGGATTAGGACCTCCATGGTAATATTCTCTGATATGCTTCAAGTTTTATGTGCAGGACCTGTTAGACAGGCAGAACCTTAGGGCCTTGATGCATGGCTGAGACAATGATGTTGGAGACGTGATTTATGTTTATTAACAAGAAGCCTATAGAGGAAGGGTGGGCTTCACTTAAAACAGAACCAGAATGCTGGCATGTAACAGTTAAAAGATCATCAAAGATTTTTTACTATGGGCTGGGGAAAAGCACACAGGTGTGAAGGAGCATATGGTTCAGACAGACACCTGGATAGGTGCTACATAAATGCAAAATATTACTATGAATAATAACAGACAATCCTGTATGGTTTCTCAGAATGGTGACTCGTATATTGTTAAACTGGCTCTCGTAGCCAGAAGCTTCCAGATGGACCTGCCTCTCTATTATAAAACTCTCCTTATAGTATTTCATTATTACTCTTTTATGTTTCACCCTTGTGTTTATTTCCCAAGTGAGCTTCTTGCATTGCAATCCTCTCTTTGAAGAGTACCACATTTAATGTCTGGCGGAGTTCTTCTGCTGCATTTATCACTGCAAGTTATTTGGCACATATCAGATCCTGTATAAACAGAGATCTAATCTTGCTTGAACAAATTTAGTGGATCCTCCTTCCTTTAAGTTTCCATCCAGACAGGAAACGTGAAATGCTAACAGTAAGTGCTTTTAGAAAACAACCCAAAAGAGCAGGGATGATAGAAAATTTGTATAAAAGGGATGTCATGAGGAAGCCAGAGATTCCTATTAACAGAAAAGGATTATAAATAGACACATAGGGAAATAGATACATTGGTATCCCAGCTGTATGTAATAGGACAGCTTCATGACAGTTAAACAGATAAATATAAAAGATGTTTACCTCTTCATCCAGGAGCAACCCAAGAATGAAGTTCACATGTGTCAGCAAACAAATATGTGGAAAGGGAGAATAAGATTCACATGATACTACAAAAAAGGTATAGCATTGAAATGCATGTAGCCCAAATGGTTTAGCTAGCAAAGTCATTTCAAGAAACTTACAGACATCTGTCATTTCTAGTTACATAATTAAGGACAGGGACACTTATGAGATAACTCAGTTACCAACATTTCAAAAAAGAAAGAAAAAGAAAAGAAAAACCCCGTCCCATATTCAGAAAAAAAAGAAGTCTCTCTCCCTCTCCTCAAAATGTAGAAACACAAGATGCCATTGTCCACAATGTCCCTCACAACTAGTTCTCTGTCTGGATGAGCTCTTTTACAACATGCAATTCTATCACAGTATGCAGAAAAGAATCAAGGGAAAATGTAATCTATATTACTGCATGGTAATCTAGATACAACAGCAATGCATACTTTGAAGGCTTAGAGATAACAGGATTCCATCTTTTCATTGTAGATTACATTTCTCACATAGGAAAGTGTGCCTTTTTTTTAATGTCTGTTAATTTAACAAAATTACTTTGGGGAAGAGTACAAAAATGAGACTCTTTGTATCATTCCCGCATTCTGAAATGAAATTGCTAATTAAACCTCAAATTACATTGCAAACTACATTATTCCTAATCTAGTGAGGAAGATTTCTCTTCAATGTTTAGATATAGTAAACACTGCATATTTTAACATAAAAGATGTATTTGTTGACTATCAACTATTTATTTGCTTGACTACATACAAAGAGATAGAGAAATGCTATTCAAAATCTAGGCAAATTAATGAGTAATTAACTAATATGTTTAAATGATGAATGAGTTGAAGATATATTTTTAATATCATTGTAATTCCAAAAGGTGATAGTTGAAAGAGTTTCATATAAAATGATTTTTTTAAAAATTTCAGTAGATAAATTAATACTGTTATTCAGAGTTAGGATCTGACAGTAAACTCACTGTGCTAAAGACTTCTTATAAGAGCTGATTGATGTGGGAACTCTAGCAACATGGGGTAATTTCAATCTTGAATGAACATCAATCTTTTGAAATCAGGAATCAATGTTTTTCAGAATGATCATAAGTAACATACAGCTATTAAGAAGACCACATTCCTGCTCTCTCTCTCTGAATTTGTCCTAGGCCCCCTTTGAAAAATCCACTCAGTTCCATTTTCCAAAGTATCAAGCTCAAGCTTCTCTTCACCTTTCACAACTCTGCCCCTACTGATTCCTCCTGTGGTGTCTCTTATGATTGATTCCATCCATCCATTCTCCACACTGGCTTCCCATAGAATTTCAAATAAAGTACAAAAATTCGGTCCTTAGCTTCAGAGAACTCCGAGGATACTTAAAAGACTGTCTATAGCTACAGGATGAAGACTAACAAGGAGTCCTAAGGCACGTTTAAAGACTAACAAATTTATTTATTGTTAAGTCTTTAAAAGAGCCACAGGACTCCTTGTTTGTTTTGCTGAACTAGACTAACACGTCCAACCCTCTGGAACTTGTCAGGATGAACACTGTTATCGACAATTTCAAAGTTGACAACCATCAGCAAATTTACTGACAGTCAGTAAAAGAGTATAATTTTAACTGTCAGTAAATTTGTAAATAAATTAAAATGTCAGTAAAATTGGGTAGAAATAAAACATATTTTGACATTGATTGTTATTCAGAATCACTTGTTGTATCATAAAACTAGACTGATCATGAATTTATCATTTCTATTATTTAACCTACCCCAAGCCCCCAATTGATCAATTAATTGCAGCTAAAACAATTGAGCCCCTTGTATCGTAGACAGTAGGTCACTTCCTACTGTCTGCTTTTCTCCCCAGTTTCCAGCCCAGTATAAGGTAAACAAAAAAGAAAAGGTAACCAAACAATTAGCCCCAACTAGATTCAGCCTTATTTCCTCAGGAAGGCTTCTCCAGTTCCCTTCTCAGGAGCTTTCAGGATAAATCTGTCCTCCTCCCCCTTTTGAGATGGGTTGCTCCTTTTTCAATCCTTTCTCTACTTGGAACATACCTTGCAGGATTGGAGGTGGCAAGTCTATCAGAGCTCAGTACTGTCCTTTAACTCTTTGCAGCTCAGTGTGGGGTCTGTACATCTCATCACAATAATATAGGTAAGAGTCATAGTCTGTCTTAATAGATTTTTAATATGAAAATACTATGTCTATAACAAAAATACCACAGGATGCAAATGGGTGACTTGGAGCCCACTTGGGATCACTTCTCCCCGTCAACACCGGAACTGTGCAGGGGAGACCCTGCCTCCTGCCCATTGGGGGCACTAGGAGCCAAGTAGAATCCCACGTTCTCCTAGCCACATGGCTTTTGGGAAAGATATTAACCAGAGATCAAAGCAGTCAAAGCAAGAACTGAGGGACACTGATGATGTCATCACAGTGGTTTCTGTAATTTTCACTCTGAACATTCCATCCACTATATGATTGGCTATTGGCTTCACCTACTCTATGTCATTTTGGCTGGAGTAAGAAATACATTATTGAGGCACAGAATACTGCCTGACTTACAGTAATAACAAAATGATTTATAAAGCACGCTATGTCAGGGTCTGATTATGGGCAGTCAGATGTAGTGAGTAGAGCTGAAATCCACAGTCAAGAGTCAGCTGGGTGAGGGTCAGGATACAGGAAGGTCAAAAGCAGGAGGCAAACCGGAGATCAGAACCAGAAGACAAACCAAAGATCTGAACCACAAGTCAGAGGTCCAAAGCCAAGCCAGGTCAAGATGCCAGAAAGTTAAGCTGGGGGAGCAAGAGGCACAGGGGTCCAATCAACTGCTCTATGTCTCTGTCAATGGGACATCAGGGGTGGAGCCTCAAACAGGGACTGGGCTTCACAGGTCCTAACTCAGTCAGCAGTTGTCAGCAGGCTGCCAAGTAGAGGATTGAAGCCCAGCTGCTCCTGTGAACCCAGGTTCAAGGTCTTTGGCCATGGCACCCATCATTGCTCAGAGCAACATAATACAAACTTTCTAAAACACAATAAAAACATTCTATTCAAAACCTACCACTTTAACATTCAAAGAAGTGGAAATAACACTGGAGAAAAGGTCTTTATACACTAAACTGGCTTCTAGGGTAAATGCTCCTCAGAAGTAACACATTCAAATCCATTTAGACTACATCAAATGACTGACATACACTCAGGGCCCAGTTCCATCATCCTTACTCATGAAGACCATACTACAGGAGGAGCCCCACTGAGGTCAATGAGACTAAATCACAGAGTAAGATTCTATTCAGGAAAAATGCAGATGGCAGAATCAGTCTTTCAGAGCTTAGGACAAGAACTTCTCAAGCTGCAATTCCATTTTCTGAAAAAGTTCAATGAAAACCAAAATAAGCAGTCACTTATTAATGAGATCAGCATATGCTACTAGTAGAAGGGGACATAACTGAGGCAGCAAAGATGCTGGGAGTGGTACAGGCAGTAGTGCAGCTTCTGGTCAGGAGCTGACAGGAGAAAGGTCCCCCAGGCTGGAAGCAGCAGGACACATTTGCAGATGGCAGGTAACCAAGTATCCAGTGCAAGGAAATGGCCCCAGAAACGCTGGAGGTAGTAGAAGATGGAGGTTCCTTGGGCTGGCAGAGCAGGGCACAGTCTTCAGGGGAGACTGTGGTTTCTATTCTCTATACCTGCATACCAGAGGTGGATTTGTTTGATCCTGGTTGGAACATATGGGTCTGATGGGCATGGAGGAAGAGAAAATTAAGTGTTTGTCTGGTGTAAGATCCTGTAAGATCACAGCACAAGTGCACAGGAGCAAGCTCCGATTATAGGAAAAAGTTATAGGCTGAAAGAGTTGCAAGGGCAGAAGGAGCAGGACTAAATTTACTAACATTGGTTAAAACCCATCAGTAAGCCCATAAATCTCAGTTAGGCTGTGCCTCTCTCTCTACCATAAGTCATAGAATCATAGAATAATAGGGTTGGAAGGGACCTCATGAGGTCATCTAGTCCAACCCCCTGCTAACAAGCAGGACCACTCCCACTAAATCACCCCAGCCAGGGTTTTGTCTAACTGGGCCTTAAAAATCTCCAAAGATGGAGATTCTACCACCTACCTAGGTAGCCCAGTACAGTACTCCTATCTGTCCCCTTGTTCAGTCTAAAGCTACAGATTTTATAACTCTCATTCCTGCTGGAGAGGATGAATTTGTGGAGGGTGTGCGTGTGTGGGTACATTATCTTCAATATAAATGGAGTTTGGTGATCACCTTACTTCTGGACTGTGCACTTTGGTACTATGTTTCAATCCAAGTACAAAGACTGATGTGAAGGCTGTTCAACAAGAATCAGAGCCAGGCCAGCTTTTCTCAAGACAATGATTTGGAACTCTCTTATGTATCTACCCCAATGCTGTCAGACGTTTGAATGTCTCTACAGAATCAAGTACAAACTTTTCTACAAGTTATTCATGAGACACTGTCTCTGGTTGTAAAAAAATGTATAACATTAAAATGGCCTTTACTGATGGCATGTTTTAATGAGACAGACATGCTTGTATCTGCATGCAGCGTCTACCCAGATATGGAAAGACTGACTCATACTGGAACTGGGGACTGACCTAAGAGTTCCTCCAGGTGAATAGGGCTCATGGGGAACAGATGGAATGATATAATAGGGAAGGGGGAACAAAAGTTCGAGGAGTAATTGAGATTCCTCTGCTGTCTAGGTTCTGGGGCTATGGGCTACTGCTGCCACAGCTTTCCCACAGCTCCATGCTGGTTGAGCTGCACTTGCAGGGAAATCATAGTCGAGAGGGAGAGACAGTGTTCTTGTCCTCAGTGTAGAAGCAGAGACACATCCCTAGAAAAAGTCATTGCAGAGAGATCCCACCTGCATATGTGAGACACTTTTCCTGGCACAGGCGCAAGCACAAAGGGAATCTATGAGAAAATGTGAGGCAGAGACTTTGCATTTTCTAATGTTCAGAATTGAAAATAAAGAGGACAAGAGTTCAGCCCTCACTACCCAGGCCCCAGTGTCTGAGAGAAGCACATTCTAAATAATACAAGCTGTGTTAAATTCTGTGTATATTCTAATAGGGTGCGTCTACACTGGCAACTTAGGTTGACCTAAGAACACTTAAGTTGACCAACACAAAGCCACGTCCACACTGGGCTTTTATTAAGTCGACTTAATAACAGCTTAAGTCAACTTAATAACACCACCTCTGAAGGTAAACTTAAGCCTTAAATCGACTTCTTAAGTGGACTTAAAGCCCATGTGGATGGGGAATAGCGCTAAGTCGACCTTATTAAGTTGACTTCAAGCCAGTGTGGACGGCTACGTCTACTGTTAAGTCAACTTAAAAAGGTCCACTTAAGTTGACCTAAAGTGTAGCCACTCTGTTAAGTCGACCTTGTTAAGGTGACTTAACAGAGTCGACTTAAACTTTACAAGTGTAAACATAGCCATAATTAGTACCAGTGCACATTAAACTTGTTTTTAAAAGAAGACTGCTAAATAGCTTATAGTACATTTTTGGATACCTCACTTTGGTCCATTGTTCATGTCCGACAGGTGACAAAGCACAGATATTACCAGACAGTTTCAATCAGCGTTATAGCTGTTGACGGAGATGCAAGCAGATCTGGTGTATTATCTAAGCAATCAAGTCCAAAGTGGTTGTTTAAGAGGTATGCTGCTAAGAATCATGTCTTAGCTCATAGTTTTATCTTTCTATATTTATAACAAAACACTTCAGCAGGCATGATAAGCTAATTTCATCACTTAGAATCATAGAATATTAAGGTTGGAAGGGACCTCATGTGGTCAGCTAGTCCAACCCCCTGCTAAAAGCAGGGCCACTCCTGCTAAATCAAGGTTTTGTCTAACCGGACCTTAAATGTTTCCAAAGATGGAGATTCTACCACCTCCCTAGGTAACCTATTCAAATGCTTCACTACCCTCCTAGTGAGAAAGTTTATCCTAATATCTAACCTAGACCTCCCCAGCTGCAACTTGAAACCATTGATCTTTGTTCTGTCCACTGGTAATAGACTAGCTCTCTCCTCTTTGGAGCACCTCTTCAAGTAGTTGAAGATTGCTATCAAAACCCCGCTCAGTCTTCTCTTCTGCAGACTAAATAAGCCTAGTTCCTTCAGTCTCTCCTTGTAAATCATGTGCCCTAACCCTGTAATCTTTTTTGTTGCCCTTGGCTGGATTCTTTCTAATTTGTCCACATCCTTTCTGTAGTGGGGAGCCCAAAATTGGACACAATATTTCAGATGCGGCCTCACCAATGCCGAATAGCGGGGAACAATAGCATCCCTCGATCTGCTGGCAACACTCCTACTGATGCAGCTCGATATCCCACTGGCCTTTTGGCAACAAAGGCACACCGTTTACTCAAATCCAGCTTTCTGTCCACCATAACCCCAGGTCCTTTTCAACAGTCCTGCTACTTAGCCGATCGGTCCTCAGCCTGTAGTAGTACATGGGATTTTTCCATCCTAAGTGCAAGACTTTGCTCTTATCCTTGTTGAACCTCATGAGATTTCTTTTGGCCCAATGCTCCAGTTTGTCTAGGTCTCCCTGAATCCTATCCTTACCCTATAGCATATCTACCATTCCCCCCAGCTTGGTGTCATCCGTGAACTCACTGAGTATACAAGCTATCCCATCATCCAGATATTAATGAAGATGTTTAACAAAACAAGCCCCAGGACCGACCCCTGGGGCACTCCTCTTGTTACTGGTTGCCAACTAAACATTGAGCCATTGATCCCTACCCATTGAGCCTGATGATCTAGCCAGTTTTCTATCCACCTTACGGTCCATTCATCCAACCCAGTCTTCATTAACTTGCTGACAAGAATGCTGTGGGAAACCATATCAAAAGTTTTGCTAAAGTCAAGGTATATCACATCGATCATTATTCCCTCATCCACAAAGCCAGTCATCTCATCATAGAAGGCAATCAGTTTGGTTTTCCCTTGGTGAATCTATGCTGACTGTTCCTGATCACACTGTTTTCCGCCAAGTGTTTCAGAATGGACTCTTTGAGGACCTGCTCCATAATTTTTCCAGAGATTGAGGTGAGGCTTGTGAAACACTATCAAAGTCAGTGGTGTTACACCAGGAAGGGACTTCGCCCAATATGTAGAATTTGAACATTTAAAGTAAACTGAAAAAGAGATAGGAAATAATCTTACCCTATTAGGAAATCAAGATTTACTTTTGGAAGACAATGAAATACTTGTCTGCTTCATAAATCATTCATAAACAAATTCCGTAATACATGGGGATATAGGCATTGTGACCTAGTGATCAGAACAAGAGTCTGGCTTACTGGTTGGATCAAAATCAGAAGACAGAACTAGACGTGTGGTCAGCGGACAAGCCAGTGTTTGAAGCCAGGTGTCAGAGACAGAACAGTCCCTAAGCCTAAGGGCAAAGCCAGAGCTGTTGTTGGAGGCAGGACTCTGAGGAAGGGAAGAACTAGGACTGGAGCAAGAGCAGGCAAAGGTTGGAGAAAGGAAGCACAGTATAAGAAGCATCTCTGGCACAGCTAAGATTTAAATCATGCTACAAGGTTTAAATATGATTTGTTGGCTTTTCTCTCTAATCAGAAGTGCCAGATTATAGCAGTGGCTATAGGGGATGAAGCCCCAGGCTCCAGCCCCTAGAACCTTTGCGATAATCGGCCCCGCCTCACCCCGCTCAGCACTAGCAGGGCGGGCTAGCACCTGTTCACTCCACCCAGGGAGTGGGGCCAGCTGCCATGCAATGTAGCCTCCACTCCAGCACAGCCCTCCAAGGCACGTGGCCCAGGAGTGGGGCTGCACCGGGGGTCATGCCATGCACCAGCTGGCCCCGTCCCTGGGGGAACACTGGCTGAAGAAAGAGTACCCTCTGGCTCCAGTCCCCCACCCTAGCGATGGCCACCACAGGCTGCCATGCTAGGGGGCGGGGCCCCACAGTGGAAGCCCAGGGCCCCCAAGCCGGTTAATCTGGCCCTGCCAATCAGGCAGCAGAGTCTCTTAGGGAGAGTTTATTGTGCCTGGCCAAACTCATTGGGTTGCAAGGCAACCTCACTCAAAGCCAGCTGAGTTCTTGACAAATTAATCTGGGACTGAATTATGAAGCAGATAGCAATTGGAAATTATTAGAGCTGGTAAAATACTGAGAACTTTAGTCAACATTTTTCTTAAAAGAATTTGGGAGGGACTTTAGTTTAAAATTACATCAAATATTCAAAATTCAGATTTATTTTTTTTTACCAGCTCTGGGGATTATATATAATTTCCACAACCTTTATCTCTAGGACTTCTTTTACATCTTCTAACATGGTTCAGATTTTATTTCCTTGGTGCTATACTTCTGATGTCATAAACCTTAACTTAAATTTTAGTCATCCACAGGATCTATTGGACAGGCAAAGAAGTGAAAAAAGGCACAAAAGCATTATTTGTTTCACTTCTCAGGTCACTTTGCATTTTCCCATCTCGACCAAAGTCCCCTTTTTCTTCATTTTCTCCTTTCCCACCCCCATAAGCACCATTATTTTGCTTCTCTCAAAGTTCTCGCTCCCCACACAAACTTCTGAGGGAGCACTCAGGGGCAGCTTCTGAGGCTCTGCCCACTGGCTGCATTTTTCCATAATGTACTCCACTCAATATCTGAGTAAGGGAATGTAGATGACAATCTAGATAGAGCTGCTCACCTGTAGCAGCACACGTCATTGCTGAGGGGAAATCAGGAAGTTATGAACATAAGAATGGCCATGCTGGGTCAGATCAATGGTCCATCTAGTCCAGTATCCTGTCTTCCAGTGATGGCCAATGCCAGGTGTTTCAGAGGGAATGAATAGAACAGGTAATCATCAAGTGATTCATCCCATCTGCCATTCCAGCAAATGGCAAATAGCTATCCGTACCTATCCTGGTTACTAACACTGATAGACCTATCCTCCATGAGCTTACCTATTTCTTTTTTGAATCCCATTATATTCATGGCTTTCACAACATCCTCTGGCAAAGGGTTCCAGAGGTTGACTGTTTATTGTGGGAAGAAATACTTCCTTTTGTTCATTTTAAACCTGCTGCCTATTAATTTCATTTGGTGGCCCCTAGTCAATGTTTTCCCACTTGAAAGCACTGAGTGAGTCCAGAGTTTTAAAACAAAGAGAACATGATTACAGAGGAGGAATAAAAGAGCTATATAAATATACAATTTCAATAATCTCCCAGCTATGTTTTTCATAAGATTACTTTTTTGCACAGTTTTTGTAATTTTTGTTTTCTATCTTGCCAAAAGTTTGACATAAAATAGATAAATCTAATAAAAACAACTTTTACAAGAGATATATATTAGGAATAAATTTCCAAGTACATTAAATCCTTGTCAGAAACTGTCAGCAGCAACAAGGAAAGGATTAAATCTTCTAGCCCTGGCCCCCACTCAGAAGCCTGAGAAACTACCGTAGGCACCCTCAATAGTCAATGTTTTCCCACTTGAAAGCACTGAGTAAGTCCAGAGTTTTAAAACAGAGAGAACATGATTACAGAGGAGGAAAAGTGAGAACAGCAGAATAACACTAACAATATCTATTAGATAAGGCACCCTCTCACTCCTCAGGGTGTCTTAACAATACTCCACCCAACTTCATTCCTCCTCTTGCAGCTGTGAGTGGCTAATGTGCAGTCATTTCTCACCTCCTCAATTCCTCACTCACAGTTTGTTGTCCAGATCGGTTGAGTCCAAAAAGTCAGGCTGGTTGGTCTCCAGGCCCTAAGGGAATGATGCCCTGGCAGCTCAAGCTTTACCACCAAAGACAGCTGAAGTGATTCCAGCTTTGATGGCTGGGTCTTGGGGACCACACAAGAGTCCTTCAGAAAGGCTACTGATCTCTGGAGCTTCAACCCAAGTCATCTAACCACCACCAATTGCTTCAGGGCTGCCTCTGTGCTGTCTCCCACCTGAACTTAGCTCTGTCTACACATCAAACCCACCTCAGGTCCACTCTCTCTGCTCTTTAATGCCACCTTGGCTGTCTGCTGCCTCCAAAGCACCTCAGCTCAGTCTGTTGGTTCAAAGTCAACTACTGCTATAAAGCTACCACTATGCTGAGCCTGTGGAGATTGTTTTGGCATATAGTCCTCTGTAAATAGTCATTGGTGAAACACTCCCAACAGAAAATCAGAACCCCAAACTCCTTTCTTTTCTGTTTCTTTCCTCATACTTTGTCCAGGCATGCCTAGCCAGATGTGCCAAATCAGAGTCACAGGATTAACCCTCATCCTGGGCACATTTGGTGCAATTCTTTTCTCCATTCATTTCCCAACAGGAACACTTGTATTTTATTGTAATTGTAATGTAAATGTAAAACTTAACTGTATTTTAATCTCCCCCTCCCCCCACAACTGTCTCATAACTGAAGTGCAAATGAGGCCTGGCCCATTTAGTCATTTCCCCTTGCTCACCTACAGAGAGTGCCTTCAAATATGGAATCCTTGCCCAACTAGCATTCTCAAGAAACTGTGCAACACTTCTCCAATTTCACCAACAGGGATCAGGAGTGAAAAGAACTCACTATCTCTAGAGCATTAGTTCTCAAACTGGGAGTTGTGACTCCTCAGGGGGTCATCATATGGTTAGGTGAGAGTTGTGAGTCCCGACCCCAGACAGGCATGGGATGTGAGCCTCATTGCTTTCTGCTGGTGGAGGAATATTGTGTGACACACAGATACTGCTCAACCCCTCTTGCAATATTCCTCCATGTCCCGTAGCCTAGAGGGTTGTGAAGGGAGAATTGAGGAGCAACGCAAGGGCGCTCTGCATCGTGGTCATTTTCGCCATCTAGGAAGTGACATGAGGCAGCATGACGAGTTGCTTCTTTCTGCCCTTGCCATACACATCCCAGGTGGAGAAAATGATCTGGATGCAGGGAACCCTGATGTTGCACCTAGTCCCCCGCCCTCGGGGTGCACGAAAGACAGCGTTCAAGAGGAGAGTAAGCAGCAATACTGGCCACTCCATGCATATAGGTCAGTTTCCACAGTGGGTGCAGGAGGGGGATATAGAGGTTGGAGTGAAAGGAGCACAGAGCAGAGATTAGGAGTGAAGAGGGGAGTGCAGAGATTGGGGCAAATGGGGAGTGGAGAGCCAGCAGGGATTGGGGTGTAGAGGGCCCTCATGGGAGCTGGAGGCTCACTCAGCAGCTTGCTATGTGAAAGGAGTCACCAGTACAAAAAGTTTGAGAACCACTGATCTATGGCTTCAGACTACAAAACTTACTGGAGTCAAGAGAAATCTTTTTCTTGATTTCAATGGTCAGGTCACAGACACAAAGAAGATGAAAAGTGCTTTTGACTATCACTACTTTGCAGTCCTCCAGAAGCAGCTGATATCCAGTAAAACTCTTACTGTTTCTTACTTGGGTTTGTAGTGTATCAAATCTCCTCAGCAAGGGCAATTGATATAACCTTTAATGTTTCATCAGCTTGTTTTCGCCAGCCAACAAGCACAAACCCTGGTTTGTCTGGATCGAGTTTTAGCCATTTTACCCTATTCCAAGCCCTAAACCCAGGCAGACAGGGAACAGAGTTTGAAAAGGATTTGTCTGAAAAGATATTCTCCTCCCTAAAGAAAATGTGATCAATTTCAGTAACTTACATTGGGCCAAATCAATGAGTTGCGTTCCCATTAAAGTCAATGGAATAACGCCAGGTTTGGAGTTATGTCCTGTATGTCTAGAAAAGAACTTCTATTTGCAATTATGATTTTGCTAAAATAAAGGATGGAATTTATAATTTAAGTATCAAGTTTAAAATTTGCTGGCTTCCTGGAACCATTTAGCTCCTTCCAAGTTGGCCCTTCCTCCTTCTAAGGTAGATACATTGAGTTCTATGTAGCGTACTGGTATGTTTGAGAGAGTGTGCGTGATGGCTTTTTGTACAAGCATTTAAAAATAAGGTCCTGTCTATTCCAAATGGATATGAAAGATCCTGTGACCTATTTCACAAGAGTGGGATTTGTTTTTTTATCCTTGGCCAAAGTTGTCCCCTTACTGCTCTGCAGAACTGCATGCATGAGCTTGGGGTCCTTCAGGATGAAAGTCACAATATAAATGTAAGACATAATGAGGCTGAAGAAATTTGTGTAAATTCTCTAGAGGTGTAAAAAATGACAGCCACAGCTGAAGTGTAAGCCTGGGACACAGCTATGTTTAGAGCAAATCCATTCTCATTAAGAAGCAATACCCAACTGTTTATATTTTAAGAACATTACAACAAACCTTGGCAGCTTTAATATGTCCAACAGCAGAAAATGAAGTATTGCAATATCAATGAGTCATATTTTAGTGTGACAGCTCCTGTTTATGTTAACTTTCTGCAGCTTTAAAAATGAAATCTCAAAGGGAGGAAGCAGAAAGACAATTTAGACTTCAAGAATAACTGGTGTGAAAGGAAGGGAGGTTCCCCTTGCTCTGTGAAAAGATAACTTGCAGGGTCTTGTTTGCTCTCAAAATGCACTTTAAATCAGTGGTGGTAACTTACTGAATTCACAGACTGAAGTTCTTTATAAGAAATATTTATACCAATAAAAATTGTGCAAGATTTTTTAAGTATATAAGTTTCTTTTAAAGAAAGGGTCCTATGATAATGGGCAATATTATTGTATTATACAAACATGGAGTTATTTGGTGGAATTACATACATGTAGATTATTTAGTTGCTTTGCTGGCCATTTAAATCCATCATTTGTTTAACAGTGAAATTTTCATTACAGCCATAGTTGCTATAATGATCATGTGTTCAAACAAAGGATGTCTGGTATTTCTGTTTCAAGACTCAAAGATGATAAGTGTTAAAACAGATCAGTTTATTATCAATTTCTTAGGGGCCAGATTTTCATACAGTTTAGGTAGACAACTGTGCAAATGTCCCCTTCTGGTTACTTACATGAACAATAACAGTAATTATAAGTGCATTTTAGGCATTCATCTTACTACTTACATTTTTCCAATCTCACCAACAATATCTAATTAACTGATATGCAGAGACACATTCACAGACACACTCTAGTCAAAAGAGTTTCCAGACTGTCTTTTCCTTCACTGTAGTAATAAAGTTGGAGATTTGTTCTGCAGTTCAAGTGAAGCATTTATTGTCTTAGCAGATCAAAATTAAGCCAACACTTTCATCAGCAAAATACTCCTGAAAGAAGTCTTGAGGCAACATTTTATTAGCTTTTACTACAACTTTTCTCAGAGGAGAAGAAACTATTTGGCTATATCAACACCATATTCATGCCAGAAACACTTCAACATTTCCTGAGAACCTGGTTTTGATTCATGAACAGGATAACAGGTAGATATTATGCATGCATTTGATGCAACAACATATGGTATGAATATACCTTTTTCGGGGAAGAAGTGATCAGCACAGACCTGGGAGCCATGAGACCTGCATTCTGTGCCTCCCTGTCACTGACTCACAGTATAATTATGGACAAACCACCTCTCCACCACTGTCCCCTTTTGTAAAATGAAAATAATACTCACCATTGTCACTCAAATAGCTGTTGCAAACTTTAATTCATTAATGCTTGGAAAGTGCTTCAAGGTCCTCCAATGCATTGCTAATTTTTTCTTTGTGATATAAAAACATCACCAACCACGTATCATAGAAATATAGAACTGGAAGGGACCCTAATAGGTCATTGAAGCAGAACTAAGCATTATCTAGTAGGCCATCCCTGACAACTATTTGTATAATCTGTTCGTAGAAACTGCCAGTGATGGAGATTCCAAAACCTCCTGAGATAATTTGTTCCAGAGCTTAACTACCTTTATAGTTAGGAAGCTTTTCCCCTAATGTCTAATCTAAATCTTCCTTGCTGCAATTTGAGCTTATTGCTTCTTGTCCTGTCCTCAGCAATTAAGGAGAACAATTTATCACCATCCTCTTTATAACAATCTTTTATATACATGACAACTGTTATCTCCCTCCTCAGTCGTCGCTTCTACTGACTAAACAAACTCATTTTTTTCTAGTCTTTCCTATTAGGTCATGTTTTCTAAGACCTTTAATCATTTTTGTTGCTCTTCTCTGACTTTCTCCAGTTTTCCACATTTTTCCCCAAGAGTGGTGCCCAGAACTGGACACAATACTCAGTTTAGACTTTATTGGTGTTGAGTAGAGTGGAAGAAATAGTTCTCTGTTTTTACTTGCAACAATTCTGCCAATATATATATCCCAGAAATGATATCCACCTTGTTGCAACAGTGTTACAGTTTTGACTCATATTTAGTTTATGAGCCACTTTAACCCCGCCATGATCCTTTTCTACAGTACTCCTTCCTAGGTAATCATTTCCCTTTTTGTATGTTGCAGCTGATCATTCCTTTCTAAGCTTAGTACTTTGTAGTTGTCCTTTTAAAATTTTATTCTCTCTCTCCAGTTTGTCAAGATCACTCTGAATTCTAATTCTCTCCTCCAAATGTTTGCAACCCTGTCCAGCTTAGTATCGTCTGCAAACTTTTTGAGTTCTCTCTGAACCATTATCAATAATCCCAGTGATGACTTCTGGCTTTGAAAATGAATACTTTTGTTTTAAGAATATAATATGCTAATTCAGGGCAATATCCTCAAATTGTGTAAATATGCATAACTTCACTGAAGCCAATTGAGATATGTGGGTTTACATGAGCAGAGGAACATCCCTTTAGTTTTTATGAGACCTTATGCTTAACAGAAATTTTGAAAATAGGAAGCTGTAACATGAGCTATTCATTCGGGCCTCAAGAAAATACACTGTGACACTCTGTACCTCAAAATAGCACCTTGGAACCCCATATTCCCTACTCTGAGATGATTATGACAGGTTTTGTAGAAAGTATAATTTGTGAGGTATCATTTAAAAAGTCTTGATCTATTGAACATTAATATCCTATTGAATTGTATTTACTATCTTTGTATGTGAAGTCATGAAGTATTGCTGCATCTGTGTTTCTGAAAGATGTTGTGCTCTTAGGAGACATCCACAGCCAGCCTTTCACCTGACAGTTAAGGAGCAACTGACAACACAGATTTATATCAGGGCCGGCTAGACATGTGCTGTTGGCTTATCAAGAAGATGAATCATTCTCCCAGACACTCCTCAGACACCGCATGTACTCATTGGGGGTGGCCTAACACCCACGTCACAGCAAAGATCTTTCTAGAAAGTATGATGGTTGAAGATCTCACCAGTTGGCCTCTCTCCGACCCCATCTCAACACCTGGAAGACAAAGACTTGAAACCGAGGAGAGTGTTCCCAGGTTAGGAGGGACATTCCACCTATGTATTAAGAACTGTAAACTGCCTGAAACATCCAACGGGGTAAAAAAACTTATTGATTCAAATTATGCTTAGTTTGTAGAATCTAGACTACAACTTTATTTTTATTTCTTAAGTAACCAACTTTCGATCTCTATACCTGATATTTATAATCACTTAACATCTATCTTTCTATAGTTAATACATCTGTTTTATAGTTCACCTAAAACAGTGTGAGCACTTAGAGTCTCAGCTCAGGTTAACAAGGGCTGTTGCAGGTCCACTATCTTTTCTGGAGTGGAAAACTAATTAATGAGTTTGCACTGCCCAACAGAATCTTGAGCAGTGTAAGACTGTATATTTCCAGGGTCCAAGGCTGGGGTGATTAGTTGGTGCCTCTTTCCATATAATTCATGAGGAGCAGGGGAAGCCTTCACACAGTTCAGCTGGGTGTGTGATCACAGCATGTGGAGGGATTTGCTGCTTGTTACTGGCGTATATACCACTGAGTGACAGCCCAGGGTAGAAAATTACGGAAGTACGCAGTCCCCTCTGGATTCCGACTTTAGCCTGTGCTTAAGCACTTCTTTGAATTGGAACTTATATATATTTACTGTGAGATAATAACACATCTTTCTTATTCTTTAAAAATACCTTCATACACCCTGCACATGGTGAGGGGCTGATATCATATGAATGTTGTTATATATAGGATGAACACTCTAAGCTATTTTTGCCATTCTATCTTCGCAGCACTAATTTCTTTGGCATTCTTGATTCTGAGCGATTAGAGAAAACTGCTCATCTATTGCAAACGCAATAGCATTTCTACCACCAGTGAAAGCTGAAACAGCAATCAAAATATATCTTGAATAAATGTTCAGAAACATATCCTCAGGGCAACTTCCTGTTTTACTGACAAATCCACTTTGCTAGCATCTGATAAAGTTGTTTGAATAATAGAAGCTTAAAACTACAGAGCATGCTGGAGGAACTTTTGGCTATGTCTTCTGATGAAGTCAAAGCAATTCTCTGTATTACTAGCTCAGTAGTTTTTCGTCACAGAGAAAGCACAATCTGAGTTATGCGTCGGGTCTCCCCTCATGCACTCTGAGATTGGCATTTATAAACAGTTTCCAAACTTTGGTCTTCTCAGGCCATGTACATACAGACTTGTCCCGCAATAACTTTTATTGCGGGACAAGCAAGCGTTATAATTATAACGCTTTATTGCGTCCACACAGCACTCCTTCTAGTGAAAGGAGCGTTCACATGCTCCTTTCAATTTTAGCTAGAAGAAGCGGTGCACGGTGGGTACCTATCCCTCCATGCACTGCCCTGCCAGCCGAAAGGCTGGCAGTGGTGCTGCCTTGAGCCCCAGTCCTGCTGGGGCTCAGATGTGCTGGGGCTCAGCCAAGCTTGTCTTCGCAGCTGAGCCGGGCTGCAGGGACTCCAGCTCCCCTGGTGGGGCTCCAGGCAGCTGAGCCCCACTGGGGAGCTTAAGACCCCCACCGCAGCTGAGCCCCACAGCCAGCCCCGGTGGGGGGCTTGAGACCCCCGCCTGGGCCACTGCACCCCACAGCCGGCCCAGCAGGGGGCTTGAGACCCCTGCCTGGGCTGCCGAACCCCACAGCTGGTCCCGGCGGGGGCTTGAGAACCCCGCCGTGGCCACCTGAGCTCCCTGGAGCCTGGTGGGTGGAGGGGCTCCACCGTCAGCAGCTGTTGGAGCCCCGCCACTCACCGGGCTCCAGCTGCAGGGATTTGGGTTGCAGCGGGGGCTGCAGCGCTTAAGCGCACAGCTCCCGCCGCCACCCGAAGCCCTGCAGCTTCACTAGGGGGGTGGCCCGAACCGGCTGCTCTTGCTGGGTCAGGCCACCCCCCTAGCTCAGCCCCGGGACTGCTCCTGCCACCACCTGAAGCCCTGCAGCTTCACTAGGGGGTGGCCCCCTGGTTGCCTTTCCAAAGGACATATATCAGCCAAACACAAGATATTGGAGTCATTACAGGGATAACTGGGTAAAATGCAATATTGTGTAGACACGGAGGTGTGTTCTTTAGCGTCTTTACACTTGGATCGCCCCATCTCTAGAGTTAGGACAAGGTTGTGTAGCATCAATAAGAAGAGGCGGCCTTAGGCTATCGGGGGCCCTAGGTGAAGGCCCATTGTGGGGCCCCCTATAGGCTCTCCGCTTCCAGCCCTGCCCCACACAGATCTGTGCCCACCCTTGTAACCCTGGATACCCCAAGGACTTACTTCTCCAAGGCAGATGCAGCTTTTGAGGCAGACTTTGACAGGCTCCTTTACTGCTTCACCTACCCCAAAAGCCGCCTTTGTCAAGAGGTGACAGATGACTCTGTGGAGTTCAGGAAGTTGAAACATCAAAATCTAGACAGAGACACAGAAGTAGCAAAGCTATTGAGAATTTGGGTTAGGCTAGATGAGCTCTAAATGCACAGAAACAGGACAATTACATTATGGCAGCTCCGATTAATTCCTGCTGTGATCTGAAAATCAGAATTTAGAACATAAATGGACATTTGCCTCTTTGATTCAGCCAAATGTCTGACATGAGTAATTTACTCAGTACATTGCAGTTCATTACCATTGTGCATGCTCAACTGAGAACATTTGTCTTCACCATAATTAGTGCCGAAGTCTGAAGACAGGCAGTTGTCAGGATTCCATTATGTTTAAGGCTCATTGAACAGAGGTAGTCAAATTCCAAAGGGGTAGCCATGTGCCACAGGACTCTGTTGAACAGAGGTAGTGATATATAGGTAGGGCACTCTGCTGGGGATATAAGGCATTGGTGTCTTAAAAAGAAGAGGAAAAATAGAAGAAAGAGCCCTAAAAGGAGAAACTAAGAGTAGCTAGTGGCAGAGACTTCAGAAAAGGAGAGGAGATTACCAATATATGACAAGTGAGATGAGTCAAGAAAGCTAGTAAGAAGTTGAACAAAGGGTGCTGACTATTTGGAATAGGCACAGGTGCATAGAGAGAGAAAAGACCAGTGAGGTAATATCTTTTATTGGACCAACTGCTTCTGGTGAAAGAGACAAGCTTTTCCCCAATGCTGAGGAAAAGATTCTTTTTCACCAAAAGAATTTGGTGCCACAAAAGATATTACTCACCCATCTTCCCCCCTCCTATCCTGTGACCAACACGGCTACTGTAACACTACAAACAACAAATGATGTTCTATTGTCATGCAATGACTAGAAATGGAGGCTCTCCCCAGCTGGGATTCACCAGGAAGAAGGAAATCCCCTGCTGGCTATCATACCACCACCACACATTTTCAGGATCTTTGAAAAAGGGCACTCCCAGGAAAGAGTTGTGGCTGGAGTACTGCTATGTTCTAGCAGTCCTTGGCTGGTGGGTAGCTCACTGGGCCCAATGTTAATGTGCCATAGTTAAACCAGGTGCTTAATTGCTCCCTCACTTACTTCATAATCAGGGAGGCTGAAGACGTCTCTTCTGCAACTCCTCATTTGAACTGTGCTGTTTGAATACTGGATGCAGCTGATGGTTAAGCACAAGTAGTTTTAAAGTATTTTTGTGAAAATGCATGATTTGCAGATGCATTTTTTCCATAGAATTTCAATCGTTTGTAAGACAGTAAAAAGCAATACATCCATTTGGCTTGCAGATTTAAATACAGCAAAACCAGACTGCTAATGCTGTCAAGGCAGTTCATTTTTCCCTTAAGCCCTGTCCCTTCTCCTCTCAATTATATGTTGGAAGAAAAATTACCAGTTCTGTGAAAGGATAAGCAATGTTCAGGACAGAAGTCACAGAGTCTGTCTCCTCATGCTAGTTATTAACATGGGTGTATCTTTTCTGCCAGGTGAAGTCAGCAGCAACAAGCGCTGGGATCAATATATTCCTTAATAATATATGTTCCTCAATAATACAAAACAGCTCAGGCCTTTGCCCAGGAAATTTAACCACCACCCCTGGGAGCCTATAATACTTTCCCACTCATAAGCACTGAGTCTATGTATAAGAAATGGCGGGGTGGGGGTGGGGGAAAAGTGTTTTATTAAAAGGGAAAGGGAACACAGCATTCATTTGAGAAAACACCAAATCATGTTGCAAAAGCACGTAGCCATAAGCAAATGTAATCCATATGCCTGAAAAGGCTATCTCTGAGAGACCTGCTGAGGGTGGGTTACTGTTGTTGGGCAGATTAGTGACCCACAACTGGAGACTTCCAGAAGCAGGGAGTGGTAGCATTTTGAGCATGCTCCGCAGTGTACCCTGCTGGTGTGATGTGATGTTGTCAGTCCGATGACTGGAGAGCAGCAGCCTGAGCAGACAGCAGGCAGGAGCTGCCTTGAGGAGAGACCATGTGCTCAGTTTTCTGGAGAGGAGCTGAGCCAGGAGTGAACAAGATGTTTTCTCCATGTAAAGGAGTCATTTGCGACAGACCTTGCAGACATGCATATGGGACTGAGGGCTGGTTGCAGAGGAGAAGAGAAAGCCTGCATGGAATGCTACAGAGGATCCCAGCAAAGAAAGAAGAGGACAGCGATTTCTTGCCACTCATGCTTCCACACTGGAACAGAGACTGTAGCTGAGAGTTGGGTGAACTCCACACAGACTTTGGGACTCTTGGGTATCTTTCATGCAAGGGATTGTTCTTGGTTAATTGTAGTTTGTTTTCTTAGGATAAGGTTCATTTAGTTAGTAGTTAATAAAGTTCATTGTTATGTTTGTTTTTAGTAGTATTTTAATGTGGGATGGTAGCTCTGAGCAAGCTTCGCCGTGAGTCCTGTACAGACTGGATCCTGGGTCTCCAGCTGCTTTCCCCATAGGGGTTGGGATTGATTTCTGTGGGGCACTGGAGAAGGGCAACTAAATGAATTTAGCCCACCCGAAGGTTACACAAACACCCACCCAACAGTACATTGGGCAGTGTTCTTTGCCTCAGTTTCCCACCTTGCAGTTTACTAGACCAATGAACAAATATCCCTTTAAAATGCCATTCCCCTTTCCCGCTGCTTCACCCCACTCACAGTTGGATATCCTTAATCAGAGAAGTCCCAGAGTTCAGAGGTGCGATCACACGGGTGTGCCTCCTCCCTCAGAAGGGTGGGGGAAGCATTGGAGGCATCGGGGGTGGGGGGCCTCTGCAACTGGCTTGCTTTTGCTGCCTGTTATCTCCGCTGCTGGTTGCTGCCACTGGCTATCATTTTCTCTGCTACTGCTTGCCACTCACTGCCACATCTGTGGTGCAGCATTCTGAAGTTTCCCCCACTTAGGTTAGCTCTTCGTGATTCTAGCTTTTAGTAATTTCACTGGGTTGGTTGGACCACGGTGCTCCTGCCAGGGGCAGACTGGCCCTCTGACAGTTCTGGCAAATACTAGAGGGGCTGATGTACTCAAGGGCTGGTCCTCCTGAAAACAGCTAACTACCGCCCACCACAGGAGCCTTTCAACAGACCCTGCAGCTGGACCTGGCTGAGTGCAGCAGCTGCTCTACCCTCCTGGCCCCAGCTTTTCCGCCCCATCCCTCTCCCATCACATGGGCCGAGGGGGACCCAGGCTGGAGCACAGTGGCCACTCTGCTGCCCCTTCTGGCCCTGCTCCTCTCTCAAGTCCCCGCTGCGTCCTGGCTGGAGAACAGTGGTTGCTCCCCCTGCCCCTCTTCCACCATGTGGGCCCAGCAGCATCCTGCCCCACGTACTTTAAATGCAAGGACCCATTTTTAGTCCCAGTCTGACACCCTCCTTCCTGCCACTCTGCATTGTTTTTTATTGCAATCTTGACTCCACACCAGCTCCAAGGCTTACTCTAGTAGATCTTTTCATCAGTGATTTCAGCTTTAGTAATCACGGAACGTGAGCTCTGCACGGAGCTCACTCAGCTCTATCCTTTAACAGAAGAAAGGCTCAAATGGTATCTTGGGTTACGTCTTCACAGCACCAGAAGCCTAGGGCTAGTGGGAGTCGAGTCAGCTGACGTGTGTCAGGGGACCCTGAATTTGAGCATCTACACTGCATTTTCACCCCAAGTAAAGGATTTTCTGACCCATGTTCAAACGCAGGGCTCTGGCATCCACGCTGCAGTGCACAGCCTTGAGACAACATAACACTATCGTGCCCCCCCACTGTACTAGCCCTAGGAACATGGTGCACTGTGTGAAAACTCTACTCCCCACCCTGTTTCCTACCAGTGGCGGTGCCCAGAAGGAGCACTGGAGGACACAAACTGCAGGCTGTCCCAGCAGAATGACTGCAGTTTGAGAAGGCTTTATACTGACGTACCAGCCCCTGCTTTCTGGCTGAGTCCCTTACTCTTCAGGGTAGGCCCAGCCTGTCCTGCTTCTGGGCAACTGGAGCACCGGGAGCAGAAAATGGAGGCAGCCCAACCCCATCTGCCCTTGGCTGCTCCTCCACCTGAATGTTGCTGCTTGCGGCCACCCACTATCATGGCAGCAAGCTCACACCGCTCCCAGGGGCTACGATGGATGGATAGGTGTGTTGGCCAACCAGGTGGGCACATGTCCACCCCAGCCCACCCACAACTATGCCCCTGTGATGTCCCATTTAATCTGAGAGTTGGACTCTCCACCGCAAGGTGTGAAGCGCCTCCCTATTGCTTGGAGCGCAGCGTCTCTGGCGTCCCTCAGGGCTCCTTTTTTCCTGCCCCCCACTACAGCCAGGAAGCTATGGGGAAGTTTGGGGGCTGACTCCCACTCATTGCCCTGACAGTGCAGGCAGCCCAAGCACAGGGATGGGAAATGGCACAGCTCCAGCCTGAACCTGGCCCATGGAAAGATGGCCCCCAGCATCCCGGAGCCATCTCCTTTGCAACTTGGGTCCCTGCTCCAGCCAAACTCCATGCAGCAGTGAAGGAGTTAAAACTGCTGCTGCCATCACACGAGAAGCTAAAAGGGGGCATGCACTCAGCAGCCAGGCAGTAATGGCGCTTCCAGAGGCTATTCTGCTGCCAGGAACTATGGGAGTCACCTGGAGCCACATGTACACAGGAAACTAATAAGGCTTGGTCCGTAGGTGCTGGCTTAACACAGGCTTGTACCCTCCAGCCTTTAAGGATCTTAAGACCCTGGCTCTGAATCCTAAGTTAGCAAATTGCAGGATGGATGCAAGAGGGTGGTGCCTTGAACCCAGCCGCAGATCTAGGCTTAAACTGCTGTGTAGACATAGCCTCAGGCTCTTTCAGCAGAGTTTATACCATCCAGCACTATTAAACAGAGACAGTATTTCATTATAAAGCCTATAGTGCAGTAGGTGACCTGCCCTGCTTGAGTACCCAAAACTTTCAGCAAGGCCAGTGTTTTATAAAATGCTGCTGCTGACAGTTGCTATATACCAAGTTTTTATTGATTATTGTGCTTAAACGGTCATGGTGTTTCAGACCAAAATTTACCACATGGGACTCAGCATGGAGCAGCGTCTCTGGCATCCCTCAGGGCTCCTTTTTTCCTGCCCCCACTACAGCCAGGAAGCTATGGGGAAGTTTGGGGGCTGACTCCCACTCACTGCCCTGACAATGCAGGCAGCCCAGGCACAGGAATGGGAAGTGGCACAGCTCCTGCCTGAACCTGGCCCATGGAAAGATGGCCCCCAGCATCACGGAGCCATCTCCTTTTCAACTTGGGTCCCTGCTTCAACCAAACTCCATGCAGCAGTGAAGAGGAGTTAAAACTGCTGCTTGCCACCACACGAGAAGCTAAAAGGGGGCATGCACTCAGCAGCCAGGCAGTAATGGCACTTCCAGCTGCTATTCTGCTGCCAGGAACTATGGGAGTCACCTGGAGCCACATGTACATGGAGCAGAGCCCACCACTGATGATGTGGACTGAGATGGACAAAGTGGGCAGAAACATGGGCGGCCATTCTGCACACTTGCAGGCTCTCTCACAAGCCCAGAAAAGAACCACGGCTATGTCCAAGTTCATTGCTGGCCCTTGCCTCAGGCGCAATTTATTCGAACACACAAAAACCATGAAATGACACACAAAAAACAGTTCTCCTGAGCAAAGCAGGCTATATTCCCCAGAGGCTTTCCCACTTGCCACTCAGCCCTAGAAAGAGGACAGCCCCCTTACCTCAAGTGCTGCTGTGTCACATGGCATGCAGCCCTCAGTCTTTTCCTGGCTGTTTCTCCCTGTCACACATTTATCTCATTTATGCAGGCGTAAAACTGAAATCATTCCAGATTTACACCTGTGTAACTAAATCAAAACATGCATCAGTGTAGTTTGAAGATTGCAAGAGAGTACTTCTAGCGCTAAGAGTAAAATAGCTGCTAAATATTACTACACGGTCGCTCTAGCTGGTTTAGTTATGAGTTTGGCCTATTAAGGGACTTCTCCTAGTGCTGCTTCCTCTGTGGAGACTACATCCATTTCAGTAAGAGTTCTGTACGCAGGGTAGTTCCTATGTGCGTAGCAAACACTTTCAGAGTGTCCACACAACGGTGAGTGTCAGATTTAATGATGGAAAGTTCAAGGCTTCAAGAAGATAAAGGCCTCATTTTCAGAGATGCTGAGTGCCTGTGTAACCTTCAAGTGGGCTAGAGTTTACCGCAGTTTGCCTTTCTCCGGTGCCACAAATAAATAAATAAATAAAATAAACCTCAACTCCTATGGAGAAGCAGCTGGAGACCCAGGATTCAGTCTTAAAAGACTCACAGTAAAGATTGTTCAGAGTTGATGAAAACAAAAGCAATGAGCTTTAT
Source organism: Pelusios castaneus (assembly GCA_007922175.1). NCBI lineage: Eukaryota > Metazoa > Chordata > Testudines > Pelomedusidae > Pelusios > Pelusios castaneus. The sequence goes on from ML685903.1 coordinate 9,633,532, forward strand.
TAACATTATAAATCCTATGCTAAAAGAAACAAAATAATAACTCCTATATAGATCTATAAGATGATGTGGCTAATTTGTAAACTCACCAGTTACTATTCCACAACTTTCTTTTCACAACACATAAACAAGAAAAAAAATGGATTTAAACAGAGCAGCCCCACAGAAACACTGTCAACTCAAGTGTTCCCAAAGTTTTAATGGCATTCACCTGAATCTCAGTTATAGTCTCTGTATACTGAATCCAAAGGCTAGAGTAAGACAACGCAGGTGCTTGTTCTGTGCCTGCAGGACTCTACGGTGAAAACCCATGCAGATCCTTTTCTCCCTCTGCTGGAACTACTGTTATCCAGTAGGCTTACTGCTTAGTCACCACTCACTTACACATATATAGAAAGAAAGAAACCCTGAAGCAATGTGCCTCAGAGTTGGAGAAAACAGTTTGCTGTCTGCTCCTGGCTCAGCTTCTTCCCCTTGCACAAAGCACACGGGCTGTACTCAATTCAATCTCCCTGGCTGCTAGCTCTCAGGCATCTGACCACATAGCAGAGCAGGGAACCCTTGGAGCTGCTCAAAGCTGCCACACCATATACCAGAAACTTCTGGCTCTAAGCAGCTAAGTCTGTCTAGCAACACTGACCCAGCCACAGCAACCCAGCCCCAACAGATCTCATAAAGAGAAACTCTCTATTTAGGCACACTTGCAGCTCTCATTGCCTGCAGTTGAAGATGTGGGGGGCTCAGCACCCCTGAAAATTGGAGCCTAATTTTGTTTTCTTTTCATGCGTTGTTACTGTAAGTGTGGTTTTTATATAGAATGATCTCAGCATGTGTTTCATGGCATAATGCTGTGTCATGGCTTTGAGTGAAATTATTAGGAACAGCATTTACTCTTTAGCTAAGGATATTCTATCCTCATGCAGACTCTTTCTGGAATTCAAAAGATACTGCAGTAACGATTCCAGCTGTTCTTTCACATTTGGTTTATATTGTCAATGACGTCTTTTTCATGAATGTTAATACAAATTCTCAACTCGTTAACGAGCTATTTCAAGATAGCTAGTATGACAGCAAAAAACAACGAGAGTCCTGTGGCACCTTCTAGACTAACAGATTTTCTTTGCAAAGGGGTAGCTGTGTTAGTCTATTGTAGAAAGACAAAAGAGTCTTGTGGCACTTTTAAAGACAAATAAATCTGTTAATTGCATGAGCTTTCATGGGAGAAAATCCCACTTCGTCAGACGCTTTGAAGATAGGAAAGTTACAGAGTGGGAGGAAATTAAATGCAGGGGAGTGTATGACATAGCATCAGGTCAGGCTGTAACAGCAAATCAAAGTAGGTGTTAGGATTCAAAACACTGGGGAACAGCACAATTGACCTCCCCCCTCCTCTATGTGCTGTTCCCCAGTGTTTTGAATCCTAACACCTA
>ML685903.1:9635358-9672810 GCA_007922175.1 Pelusios castaneus
TTTCGTGGGTTATAGCCTAGTCTATAAGGTGCCACAGGGCTCTCGTTTTTGCTGTACACAGACTAACACGGCTACGCCTCTGGAAATTTCTACTATGACAGATTCCCCAACACCCTAGCATTCATAACAGAATTGAGTGTCAGTGCAAATATTCATAAAAGTCCCTATTAACTATATAATGTATGTCATACAGCCAATACTACACCCGAGACATTAACAATGGGGATAAATCAGGACTCAATGATACTCTGTCAAAGCAGAATTCCTCAGAGTAAGCTTACAGACAAAATCAACATTTTGCTGGAGAACCTCATGCAAGATTCAAATCATAGTTTGTCGGGTTTATATAATCTCCAGAATACTTCCAAAAACAGATTACATTTTGGAAAACTAGAATAGTTTCGGCAGTATGTAAAAACAAATCAGATGTTCTGCTGAAAAGGTTTCATTTCCTTCTGTTTCATTATGTAGCATCAGTTGATATCCTGTCTACTCTATATCCTCTCTGTGAGCAAAGCCTATCGAGATAAAAGGCAATTGTACGTAAAAACAGACTAACTCCTTCAAAGAGACGTGCAAAAGTACATCTCATCTAAACCCCTTTAATCCTTCGTGAAGCAATACACAGTTCAAATTTCAGCCTGAATTTTGAAACTTCTCATCACTTTCACAAAGAAGAAACAACAAGGTGGGTGGGCAAATTCTATTGGGGCAAATTCTGATGGTAAGAGAAACAAGCTTTTGGGTCACATAAGCTTTCCTTCAGATCTAGGAAAGATACTCCCAGCATAACAGCAAAATACAAGGTGGAACAGATTGTTTAGCATAAGTAGTTGCACATATCATAAGGCAGCGTTTCTCAACTACTGTGTTGGGACACATTTCTGTCTCACCACACAGCAGTATGTATGTCGCGGAGAGCTGGGGAGACGGCTGGATTCAGCCTGCAGGGAGTGAACTGGTGTGTCCTGTAGGTCATGATATGCCACCAAGCGTGTTATGACCGGCAAAAGATTGAGAATCACCATTGTAAGGGACCATTCAAGGTAGGGTGGTCCATTAACATCTCTACAGGCACAGCACAAAAAGAAGGGATTAGGCTATGGTTATGCTGGAAAGCTTACATCGATTCAGATGCATTGCTGAGTGTAAATGCTCTAATGTAGCTGCTCTACATGGATAAGAGGGAACTCTGCATGGGCTTAATTGCTCCAGACACCACGAGCAGTAGCTGCTATGTCTGCGGGAGAGTTTCTCCCACTGACACAATGCTTTTCACACTGGTGCATAAATCATCATAAATGATGTAGCTCACAGGATGGCTAATTCACACCCTGATTGAGATAACCTATGCCAGTTTACGCTATAGTGAAGCCATAGGCTGGGACGGTTTCAGATTGTTGTAATAAGCCATAAATCCAGTGCGTCTGTTCAGTTCATGACTTTTCACATCTACCGGAGTTGGTCCAATAAAAGATATTGCCTCAGCCCCCTTGCCTCTCATGTCTTGGAGCTGATACAGCTACAACTACCCTGCATCTTACAAAGGTCAGTTTGCCATGAAGAAACCATTTTTCTTTAACCGTGGGAGAAAAAGAGACCCTAGGAACAGCCTCATGGTGTGTACACCAACTTTGCACAGAGTCAGAATCACTACCACAGTGAAACCCTACCTTCTATACACACCCGTATACCCTATTAGTTAATACTTACATTGTGATAATACCTATATAAACTACAACCAAGTTGGATCCTATGGTGCTAGATGCTGTACAAACAAGACAGTCCCTGCCCTGATATAGGAGAGTATATTAAATTAAGTAATCCTTAATTAAGTATACGAATCTTGGTCACACGAGTATGCCTTGTTGTCCTAATAGCAATTCCAACTGACAATGAACGCCAGAGAGATCCAGCCTCCTGAGTGAGTAGAGTCCATAGTCAGGGCACAAGAAAGGGACTCAGAAGACCTGGATTCCATTCTCAGCTTAGCCACTGATCTGCTCACTTAACTTCCCTCATCTGTCTCATTCATTTAAAGAGCTTACCATTTAAAAGATCTTACTATGTGTTTGTACAGCACCTAGCACTATAGGGCTATGATCGTGTGTGGGGCTACTGGTACTACAGTCATACAGAATCATTTTTTATCTGGCAGATAGGTATAATCACTGAAGTATCAAGAAATTAAATACAATTCTAAAGAATTTTCTCTATGAAAGGAAGGGTTCCTTTAACAATTAGTGTCCTTAACTTAGCTAGCAATTTTTTATGATTATGTGGGTGTGGGGGAGAAGAGAATAACCTTTTTGCAAGGCACGATATCTATACGGAAATACACAGAACTTCGTAAGTTTCATTCTTTTTCTAGTAGACCAACGTGAGTAAACTAACATCTATGTCCTGTAATAAAATAAGAAACAGAAGGAATGAGGTCGGGGCAGCAGGAATGGAAGAGTATGAGAAACAGTAATGGAATGGTACTCATTAGAAACTGAACAGAAGTTTGCACAGCAGGTACTGATCTGCCATTTCCTCCAACAATTTTTGTTGTCCCTTCTGGTTTAAAATCCCCCCACAGGAAACAGTTTGAAGCAACACTTTCCCCACACTACCACCTATGGCTTTATCTCTGTGGATTAAGATCTTAACAACAATGCTGTGCACGTCACTGATGAGAACTGGGAATCATGGTTTTCTGAAGTCTGCAGGAACTTTGTTCCTAGCTGCCAAGTTTTGAACAGTTCCACATGTGACAGGGAGCAAAAGTCACCAGTTGCTCTCTCAACATCCCCTGAGCAGTAGGAGCAGGTAGTGGGGAAGGCATGAACCATTAATTACATACCACAGAAGCAGGGAGATAGGAAGATACAGGGACAGTTCATTTGTTTCATTTTATTTGAAGCTCCCTTCTGGGCCGGACCGCTCGGGTCCCGGGCAGAAGGGAGCCCTGTGCTCCCTTCTGCCCGGGACTGCTCGGTCCCAGCTAGAAGGGAGCGCGGGGCTCCCTTCTGCCCAGGACCTGAGCGGTCCCGGCCAGAAGGGAGCTGAGCGGTCCAGGCCAGAAGGGAGCTCCGCGCTCCCTTCTCCCCCGGACCGCTCCGCAGCTTGCTGTCTCAGGGAGAGCCAGCCTCATGTGGGGCTGGCTCTCCCCAGGACAAGCCCCCCCTAGCCTGGGGAGCCAAGGCTCCAAAGGAGCCTTGCCTCCCCCTCCCGGATCTAACCAGTCGACTTAGAGATTCTAGTGTAGACTCTCTAAGTCGACTTAGTAAGGCCAGGTTTAAGTCGACTTGGTAAAGTCGACCTAAATTTCTAAGTGTAGACATAGCCCGAGTGATTTAAAGTTGGCATCAGTAACTCTGTGTAACCTACTCCTGTCCCCTCCTCCCCTTCAATCCTTCAGTTTAGTAAATACTCCAGGATGTGCCAGGGGAAGAGAAGGTAGGTTACGATGCTTGGCCAAAGACTGCTGTGGTCTGGCAATCCTCTGCTAGTAGAAAAGCCCCCTGGGAACTGCTTCAGCTGAAACAAGTTAGAGTTGCCCCAGGGCTGCTCTAATTCATGCCAGGCAGAAAACCACCTGCTAGGATTGGGTGAGGGAAATGGGAAGAATGAGGAAAGCCATCTATACCCCATACCAGAGTGTGCCAAATATTGCTCAGATGCACCTTAGACTCCAATCCAATTTAGCTTTAAACATATAACAAATCATTCTTCTTATCATAGCAAACACAGGAGTGAAAACAATAGTGTACTGTCTATCCTACACCTTCAACTACAGCAGAAAAGTGCTTCCAAACATTCCTATTGTAAACACCACAGCATGGACCAGGTTCAGATCTGTCTTTGCAGCTTGAATCTCTTCTCTATACCATGGCTGAATACTAATGCATTACTCTTTTGAAAAGTTCACTGGGAATCTAGACCTCATACCTTCGAGGTTGGGAGTGTTTGTGCAGCCCATGACTGAAATTTGGAGGTGGATCCACAGTTCCACTCTGGGATTTTGCTTCAGGCCCATCTATAAACTAAATCTAACAGGGCAGATTATGAGATGAAATACTGATACTTTACTTATATAGGTCAATAACAAAATCTAAGATGAATTGGGGTGGAGATGGGGAAGTAAAAAACAGGAGAATTTTTTTTTTTTTAAAAATCAAGAACATATGAACAGGAGAGAAATATGTAAGATCTCCACAAAGTGGAAAGAGCATATGGTTGATATTGCAGGATGTTATCGTTTGGCTCCTTCCATGGAACAAAAACAATATGCTTGAGTTATCTTTATTTAGAAACTTGCTCTCTCTGGCCCATGAATTAACCCTATTCTAATTTTCACTTTGCTTTTTACATCATTTGATGTGAGACTGCAGTTGGATCCGCTAGAGCAATGGGACTCAGACCTCAGTGCTTCAGAAACCAAATTAGTGATCAGCCAAAGAACCACAGGAGTGTGAATTCATTGTTTCATTTACTATTTTCTTTTCACAGCAACATTACGACCAAGTATTATTATTTTATTAACTACAATTGGTTAATAACATAGTAAAAGCATCCTGCTTGGTTAATAACAGACTTGTTAATAATTAAATCACTGGAGTGTTTTAATATCATGTGCTTCAAAGAGCCATAGGAGACACATTAAAGAGCCACTCTTGGCTCACGAACCTCAGTCGAGTATGTCTGCATTCGAGAGAGACTGCACTGACGTGGTGCTTATCCGATATCAGCAGAGCTCTCCATTGAACAGGGCCTGAACTTGTGGATCCAACTTCTAGATCAGGACCATTATCATTGCTTACATGGTGTTACGTCCCAAAACATACTAGATACTCACCAAAGACAGAAGACGACACTGCATCCACCCTGAAGACCTTACTATATAAAAAGACACGTGAAGGATGGAGACAAGAAATGCAGCATGAAAGCAAAGGAAATGTAAGGGTACATCTACGAAGTCAAAAAACCAAAACAAAACACAAACCTGCAGCAGCAAATCTTGGTGCCTGGGGCCCCACACTACAGCATGCACTGCAGGGCTAAAAACAGGAGTTTAGCCATGTATTATCAACAGCGGGTTTCCTCCACATCTTAAGGGCAATTTTACATTATCACCTTATTTCCCATCTTTCATTGCCCAACCAGCTTGCAATGGTCTATGCAGCCCAGCCAACTCCTGACAAAAATCACTCATTTTTATAGATCTGCATCCACTCCTGCTCCACATTGGGAGTACAGTGTATAAAACCAGAATTATTCTCTAAGGCTGTGTCTATCCTTGGAGCTCAGGGTTTGATTACAGCTTGAGGAAACAGACTCATGCTGGTTGTCAGCAAGCTGGCATGCTTACAGAGTGCTGGCTGGACAGGCCAGCCACTCCAAGGTCATGCCTAGCATCTAAGATGGGAAGATACTTGAGGAGGTTAGTCCAGCTTGCAGTGGCAATATTTTATTTTTAGCACTTTGGCTCGATGAGAGCTAGCGCGTGTCTGTTTATTCAAGCTGGGAATTGCACTCCTTTCCCCTCCCACCTCCCCAAGATTGAAATGTAGATAGAACCTAAGATGCCAATTCTTCCACACTGGTTTTAACTCTCATTTTATACTCCAATCCAGGTAGTGTGTAAACGAAGAAAGTTACTTATACCTATGTATATATTTAAAAAAAAAAAAAGAAAGCTGAAAACTAGTGGGCTCTTTTATTTCCCCTCCCAAGATCTAAGTTTGCATTCTATGCTAATAGTATTTACAAACCTCAGAAAAATAAACCACTAACAGATTTTGTTCTTTTCACTTACACAAGCTGCTAAGAGTCACACACACCACCCTTCCTAGGCCCAGCTCCTTCTCCCAACTCTGGGAAAATGAAGGCTGGCAGTCTGCCCTAAAGGCCAGTTTTCTCAGACGGAAGGGGAATCAGGTTCCAAGGTCAAGGAGTGAACACACCCTGCCACTGGCTTCGTTTCTCTTTTGGGCTGCTCTGCCAAAGGCTGCTGTAGCACACAATGAGAGGAACAATCTCTCAGGTAGCCAAGAGAAACATTTAGAGCAGGTTTCACTTCATGCATCTGAGGAAGTGGGTTGTACCCATGAAAGCCTATGACTCAATACATTTGTTAGTCTTTGTAAGTGCCGCACAGGACTCCTTATTTATTTAGGGATTGATATGTTAAACTCTATGCCCTGAATTGCACCTAGAACTAATTGCCAGCCTGATCAGATCACAGAACACCAGCGTGTTCCAGATTAGGTCATCAGCTCTGAGCAGAGAACTCAGTCACTCTCTTGAGTTTTCCAAGTTCAATATTAACTTTAGCTCAGCACTGATTAATTCAGTACAACCCTAGCCCCTTAATTTCTGAGGGAACTCCAATAAATCCCATTGGCTGCAATGAGCAGCGTACAAAAAAGTCTCACCTGTGGCACTGAGACTTTTCTTACCAAAAATTTCTCACTAATACTGATACACTGTCTGCCCTAGGATTAAATATAACAATTTTTTTTAAAAAGTATTCAATGAGAGTATTCAATTCCCTAAATTGCCTAATTGTACATAAAGGCAAAGTAAGTGACATGATTGTGTAACCCATATGCCTAACTTAGCCCACCCGAAGGTTACAATTGCTGGTATTTATTGAACCAATGTCTGTTAGAGAGAGCTTTAGAGCTTCCCAGAGCTTTTCTTCAGCTCTGGGAAAAGTAACTGGAGTATCACAGCTAAATACAAGTGGAACAGATTATTAAACATAAGGGGTTAACACATGTTGCAAGAAACTACTTAAAATGAAATGGGCAATTTACACCTCTGTAGTCATAGTACATACCCATATGTCACATTTGTACGTACACATCTATTCTTATTAAAAATGAAACATTCCTCAATATTTACCATACAAAAGTGCCAAACTACTTTCCTTTACCTCAAATAGCAATAACTGTAGTATGCTGGTAAATGTTGACTTTTAAGATAGCAAGCACTGTATGGTCAAACTGTCAGCACTCTGCGTTTTCCTGGAGGAGATTCTGGCTCATGCAATGACAGAAGTGGTTTTGAGCTGTAGATTTCATGCATTTAGCATCCATGGGGATGACTGTGGTGAAACATCTGTTACACTTGGGCACTTCTCAATACCTGATTAATCATTTCATTACTAGTTTCACAGAAGATGGCCAGCTCTCCCAGCTACAGGGAGAGAACAGTAATGTTGGTTTCTGTGGATTGGAAGATGATGCAGATTAGAACAGATCCAACTCTTTGTACCCTGGATTTCTTGGTGAGTATTACCTGACAGTATCAGAAAAGAGATAGGAAGACTAAGGCAATAGTTTTTATAAGGTTAGAGCACCTTTACATGAGTGAGAAATGCATTCTTAATCTGTGGGTGTTAAATAAACCTTGAGACGTTCAAAAGAAAGTTGAAAACCACCGCCCCCAATCCATTTCTAAGAGTTAATCAGTTTTACAAAAGTGGTGGCGTTTGTTTCTTCAGTCATCTACATATGTTCTAAAGTAATTTTTTAAAAAAGTTTAAATCACAGTCAAGTGGGCATCTTGCTGTAACTTGCTAGCATATATAAACAGCACTGGAAAAAACATATGCATAACCCAAGAGTCCAGGGAACATACAAGATTTACCCAATAAAAATGAAGTATTTTCACAGCGCATACTGCACTCTTGTGTGCAACAGAAGTATTACCATGTGTAAGGCAATTTCTACTACACATTTTTTCAAAACAGAGATATTTTATTCATCACCTGCTACTTTAAAATAAACTCACTCATGCCTTACAAAATGATTTCCACATACTCAGTTTTCAGAATATGTACCTTTGGAGTGCAAGATTTCCATGCTTGATGTTATTTTCTGTAGGATCACATTCAACAAAAAAAGAGAAAAACACATTCTCTGCTCACCCAAATTTGTAGGAGTTAAAATGCATTTTGCACTTCTGAGCTATAGTGTTTGGCTGTAGGAAGACAGCTCCATCAGTTTCATACACTCACTTCACATTTGATATATTTTACTTCCAAGTATACATTTCTAACTTTTAAAAGCAAATTAATGAAGCCATATATTCTGATACACATTTCTGAGACATATTCCAAAGTTGCAGAATCACAGCACATAAGGTTCTGATTACTGTCAAAACAAATGGGCTTGCAAATCCTGCTTTGTTTCAAGCTATTTTAAACTTTTCAAAAGTAATTTTAAGGCAATAACAAATGTACTTGTCTTCTAGGCAAAATTTGGCTAAAAGAGTTTCAGTTTTTATTGTCTTGGAGATTTACATATTCTTGCAAAATTCAATGTATTCTAAAGACTGAATAATAGAATCTTCATTAGCTAAGTGTTGTAATAAAGTTATGCAATGGATAGGAAAACAGGAAACAGATAAAAACACAATATTTACATTGCACACTCAAGCACAGCATGATATTGCTGAAATAGATTCTTTATTTCTGAAACATTCCAAAACAGCAGTATACACAGTTGTAATCAAATATTAAGTCATATGCCATTATAAGAAAGCATTGATTAGTGCAACTGGATTTTGTAAAAGATCTATCAAAAAGATTTATTTGCATTAAAACTCATTCATTCCCGATAAGCAACCATTAATAAAACATTACAATTTTATTTTTTGTAAAAGTGTTGAAAATCTAACTGTAGTTTAGTGACCGTTGCATCTTTTAAGTGAAATGTGATTTATGCTGCTATTATAAATACAAAAACACTATGATAATAAATTAACACTTGAACAAATGGATGAAAGACAGACAAAATTATGTGGACCCAGCTGTACAGCAGTTTCCAGTGAATGCTACTATTTTGTGCTTCAGGAACATAAAAAAAATACTGCTTTCGTATTGCCCATGGTATGTTTTTTAAGGATATGTTCCCAGTGCTAAAAAAATAGTACACTACAACAAAAATATTATTTATGGCACGCACAAAAATTATATCTTTCTGTGGTTCAATCAAGTGTGCAAGAAATTAAGTGCAAAAAATAAAATTATTGGAAACACTAAAAACAAAAAAAAAACAATTCCAAGCACATATATAGACCCCAAATTTGCAAGACAGTCCATAATGCCATTATGAAGTACAATGAATAAATTATCTTACTAAATGGCAAAGCTGTGGTATTTCTTAGCTCTCTCAAAGGAAGTGCGTCTGGTATTTTGCACATATTAAAATATGTCAAGTTCTATATGATAAGACCACAACTGTTAGGTTGGTAACATTGCCATTTTCAAAGTAAATGACTAAGTGCAATATTTAGTTTTTAATAATGTTCATTTTTAAAAAAAAATGACAGTGTATAATGGATACTTTTACATACTGTATTAAAACTCAAGGGAAATAGTGTTGTGGGACCCTCCCTTCCTGTAACATAGTTTACCCAGCCAGCTGGGTAATAGAAACCACATTATTTCTTTTCCGTTGTACAGGGGTGTCCGACATCAATAGCAGCCATCTCTCCAATTTCCATCTCGTAGAGTACTAAGAGAAGAAAGAGGCTTTGGAGGCTGAAGAAAGCTGTTTTAAAAAAATAAGCCACATTTCAGGTAAGAGAACAAGACGACATCCATCACTCCCCTATGTAATGAAGTTGGCTTTGTATATATATATCCATGCATGCACACTCTTCAATAGCATATTCTCCACTCTATGGTAATACAATATAAATGACATAATTGAGAACTTGAGATGAAATCCTGACCCTACTGCAGACAATGTGATTTTCTTATTGACTTCAGTGGGACCAGAATTTCAATCTTAAACGGTAGGATGTGATTCTGACCTAATGTAGGAACAAGTATGTGGCCTGGGACAAAATATAAAACTCCCTATCTTCCTCATCCTCACCAAATCTTCTCAACACTCTGATGTTTTGCCCCACTCATCCCATTCTCCTCCACATTTACAGAAAAAACCCTCATTTCTTGTTTTGCCCCTCACTCCACTGATCTCCCTCCCAACCGCTTTCTCACATATCACCAGTAATAAGAGTTCTTCAAGCCAAATGAGGCCATCTGCGAGATCTGGGTAATTTCATTTTTTTCAATAGGTTTGCATAGGTGGGACAGGTTGGAAACTTAGGCCTTGCCTACACTAGAAATATAAATCGACCTAACAGATTGATTTACAGCCACCACGATTGTGGCAGCCGATGTCCACAATATCCTCCTTGGGTCAGTGAAGTGTTTCCCTCAGCAGGAACACTTCCACCAATCTAAAAGGAGCAGTGTGGGGAGCTGAGACTCTGGTCTTTCCTCCATAGGCTCCCACGCACTGATGGGCTGCCCCTCTCTCACTTTTTGTTCCCCACTGGAAGCCAGCCCCAAGCTTCTCCCCTCCCAGTTCCCCAGACGGAGGCAGGGGAAATCGCCTGTTGTCCCCCCTCCCTATTCCCAGGCAGGGCCGGCTCTAGGCATAAGCCAGTGAAGCACTGGCTTGGGGCGGCAAAGGGCAGGGCGCCGGGAAGCCAGACCCAGCGCTCCCACCCAGGGGTCAAAGTATGCCAGCCCAGATCACCCCAGAATGGCCCAGCATTCCGGGGTGCAGAAGACTCGGGCGGAACACTTGTTCCGCCTTGTCCTGATGCGGCCAGGCTGAAGAGTTTCAAATCTCCCACCCTGAGCACGCTCAAACAGAGCGTGCTCAGGGCAGGAGTGGCCTGGCCAAGGAGTGACTCGGAGAAAGGGGGCCCCGGAGGAGGCGGCGGCGAGAGGAGCAGGGGGAAATGGGGGCCCAGAGGAGGCAAGAGGAGTGGGGAAATGGGGGCCCAGAGGAGGCGAGAGGAGCAGGCAAAAAGGGGATTGGGGGGGCACCAAAGCAAAAGTTGGCTTGGGGCGCCACAACCCCTTGAGCCGGCCCTGTTCCCAGGATAAACCTGCCAGGGCTTCTCACCGTGTTCCTAGACAGAAAAACGGTGGGAACCAGGTGCCTCTGCTTCTCAATCTGCTCCCAGCTCCTCATCTCTCAGGAAGCTCCGGAGCGGTGAAATTGACAAGAATGACAGCCCTCCAGCTGATGCATGGGACAATATCTACACTAACACTGCACTGCCTGAACTAAACCAATATAATCCCTACACCTCTTGTTGTGGTGGTTTTATTATGTTGGCATAGCGGGGAACTTGCATCATTGGGAGGAGCATTTCAGTTTGTGCACCTCCAGAATTTTGTCCACAAAATTCTGTTGATAAAGCTTTCCAGTCTAGCTCAGACATTAACAACAATTCTGTTGATGATGCACAAGATCAGAGGTAACCTCCCTCCCTCTCACTTTAGCTGTTCTGGTTCTGCAGAGTTACTGGAATTAAAAAGTGATGCAAATACATTTTTGTCACTAAAAATAGTAGCTACATCCCAAAATATATAGGCTGAAGAAAATAATTTCATCTTAAAAAGGAGGGGGATTCTTCCCCCCATCAACTGTTGTGCTCAACATGCATTTGAAAAAATAAATCAGTGCATTATAAAAATAGCACCTGTATTTTTCTGCCAATGGCAGCAAAAAGTATTATCCAAGGGAGTGAAAGCCTTCCTGAAATTGGCCTATTCCAAGTTTTAAAAACAGATCATCAGAAAACAAAAGCTGGGAAACATTAGCATCATAATTAATGACCAGTTTAATGGAAGACATTTATTAGTTCCTTAGTAATTATGTATTCCCCAAACCTCCATGTACTATTGCAGATACCTTTTTCCAATGAAATTTAAAGAAAACCTGCCTGGGACAATTAGTTCAACACACTATCCAACTCTGCTCTTTCTACACCTTTAACAATTTCATGAGGGCCAACTCCATTTTACAACCACGCCACCACATTTGGATTACATCATACTTTGCTGAAATTAAATAGGGGTGGGGGCGCTTGGGAGGCAAAGTCCCATGGGAAGGGGCTGGAAATGTTAGTATATGTGGTGATATGAAATCTGCCAAGAGAGTCATCAGAAGGTGCTGGGGGGAGCCATACTGAGCTATAGTTCCCTGCTACTGCTTCTTCGAAAGCCAGTTTTCATCTTCTCAGGTATTGGTTCACTCCCTTCCCTGCTCTCCCTCTAGCCACAACTACTGCTGATTCTGTTGCCTCCTAGGCACCCAGAGCTGGAAGAGAGGGAGCAACTTACTCCAAGGAAGATAGAACTGGTAAATAAACTGCAATCGCCTCTCCTGATTCTTGATTTACTCTGCAGCCAGTGGAATTGGTGGTTAAAAGTACATTCAAACAGCAAAGGGAGCTCTCCCTACACCTTTAATGTGAGGGGGAACTGGGCTTCCATCAGTTTTCTTTATTTTCATAACATTTGTAGATTCCCTCATACTCTTCTCCCCCTTAGGACTCCATGCTCTATTGTTGCTCCCATGCTGGAGCCTTAGGCAACGGAGGGAAGATATGTCCCTCACACAAGCAATGCCACCTGTGACTCTTCCTGGCCACTTAACCGGTTCCAGTCCCTAATTCCCAGTCCCTGTTGCAACAAGACAGCAAAGAGGTGCTGTAATTTAGTGTGAATTATGTGACTATTCTTAATGAATCGTTGGGGCTAGCCATGAGAGAAATAATTCCTTTGCTGGGACTCAACCTTTCAACTTCTAAAGTGTACAGGTTAACACCACCATCTTACTTAGCCTCTCCGCACTATTTGAAAGGCTGCAGAACTATTCAATGGCACTTTGTGGAATGAAACTGATCACTTAATCAGAGTTCTCTCAAAGGAAAAATTACTGCACTGACAGCCTGCAAGCAGCTCTAACAGCATTTACTTTTTTTTTTTTTTTTTTGGTAAGTAGCAGAAAACTGCTTTTGTTTTCTCAAAAATGATTCTTTACATAAAACATACTCGTTGTGAAGGGGAAAGCAAGCTAACCAGTTTCTTCCTCAGGAGGACTAACAGAAGGAGAGTAGTTCAGCCAATTACTCACTTCCCCCAAAGACGATGCCAGCAGAAAGGTGATAGATTTAGAACACCAGTCTTCCCCATTGCAGTACAATAAAGACAAAGTTCAGGTACATAGGATGGAGGTATCTGCTGAGCAGCAGTGGATAGGGAATTTGCTGAGTCTCATCAGATTTGCTTTTCTGATTCAGATGAACCAGGGCGTGCAGGCAACTGAACCCAATAGAAAGGTCTGATGAAATCTGAGCAAACTTTACCCAATTGGTTCCACACAATTCTACCCTAGTGGAGTTTTTCTAAAGTTTACTAGGGAAAAAACCCCCAATAAAATATGGGGTGATGCTGGCAGACCAGATGTCAGTTCATGCCAAGACCCATAGGCCTCACTGAATATTTAAAAACACATAGCTGGAAACCAGTGTGGTTCACTTGCGTGTTAGCATTGCTAAAATTAATGTTAAGTTTATAAGAATGTGGTTAGACTTGATGAAATGCTTGTAGGATTCTGCATGTATGGCTCTCACTTATAACATCTGAATCCCATGGTATAGTTACTTTGAGTGTTTGCATTGTAAACCTCTGTAACTGTGTAATTCACCCAACAGGAAAGAAGCATTACGCTAGTCTTGCACACAAGAAAGTCCACTGAAACTAAATAAGCCACTGTGAAACAACAACAGACAAAGACTTTGTTGATTGCCCTTCTCCCCTATGCCCATGGAGAGCAGAGGGGTACAAACACTTCCCATCAGTTTAAATACTAGGGCAAGGGAATAAAAATCCATGACCAGAAGGAATTGTATCACTATATTGCTTGGAAGTTGGAGAGGGCAATATTTCTTAGCATAAGCAAGGGATCCCCAAGATGCTTGGAATGGGTTAGATCTAGAAGACATAGAAAAGCTTGCATACCATAAGCAATTTCTATTACCTTTTGGAATCGAAGACTAATTCATTTGTGTATATATATTTACAAAACTAGAGCATATAAATAACTCATTTCTTTTTCTTAGTTAACAGATCTTTAGCTAGTTCGCCGCAATTTCGCTTACTCGTCTGGCTGATGTGATTGCGACTAAAAATACCACCTTCATAGTCAAGTGGCTTAATGAGACATTAGCCAGGGATTCGAACAGCGGTCTAGTAAGAGTCCGTAGCACAAGTGGCAGATCCCAAGCTGGGTTGGGAGGGGCGGGTTTCTGGGTATAGGTTTCTCATTCCCGCTAAAAATCTCTTAATGATAGGGCTAGCGAATATTGATTCATCTTGTATGTGATTGTGGAATGATGCGATGGCTGCTAAGTGTACTTTTATTGAACTAATTGCGAGTCCTTTATGTTTCAGGTGTAAGAGGTACTGGAGTATGTCTTGGACTGATGCAGAGTATGGAGAGATTTCTGACACAGTTCACCACCTGGAGTACCTGTACCATTTATGCAGGTAATTTTTTCGGGTAGACGGTTTTCTACTGTTCAAAAGAATGTGTCTGACTGCATCTGAGCAGAGTAATTCCTGACCTTGGAACCACATATTAGCCAAGCTTTGAGGTGGAGACGGTCGGGATTCGGATGTAGGGTTGTCCCTTTGTTTTGGGACAGGAGCTGTGGGTGGAATGGTACAGTGATTGGATTCATGCACATCATTCGCAGTAGGAGTGAGTACCATGGTTGCCTGGGCCATGCAGGGGCGATGAGTATCATCTTGGTCTGATCTTGTTCCGCTTTGAGGAGAGTTTTTAGGATTAGTGGAATTGGTGGGAATGCGTAAGCGAATGTGTGAGTCCATGGGATGAGGAATGCATCCCCCCTGGAATTCTTCCCGATGCCGGCTCGTGAACAGTATGAGTGGCATTTGCGGTTTTGGTAAGTGGCAAAGAGATCTATTGATGGGTGACCCCAGGATGTGAAGATGCTGTTTATGATGGTAGTGTTGATTTCCCATTCGTGGGTGTGGGTGAAAAGTCTTCTGAGGGGGTCCGCTGTAGTGTTTAAAAGTCCAGGTAGGTAAGTGGCTGATATATTTATCTTGTTTTTGATACACCAGTGCCATAGTCTTGCTGCTTCTGCACACAGGGAGTTCGATCTGGCTCCTCCCTGCCTGTTGATGTAAAACATGCAAGCCGTGTTGTCTGTCATAATTTTTGTGTGTTTGTGTGCCAACTGGTCCCGGAAAAAAACGCATGCGTTGCGGACTGCACGAAGTTCTAATACGTTTATGTGCAGAGAGGATTCCTGTTTGCTCCACTTTCCTTGAGTGATGAGCTTTACAGCTGGTATGTGAGCTCCCCATCCTGTGAGAGAGGCATCCGTGCACATCAGGACCGATGGGGGTTGTTGAATGAACGGTATGCCCCTGTTGAGGTTGTGTGGTGTTATCCACCACTACAGTGATTGTTTGATCTGTGGAGGAAGGGATATTAGGTGATTGGGGTTGTCTTTGTGCCGTTTGTATATTCTTCTGATATACAGTTGTAGGGGTCTCATATGTAATCGTGCATGTTGTACCACAGCTGTTGTCAAGGCCATGTGCCCTAACAGTTGTATGCACATTAGAACTGATGTCACCGGTGCGGTTTGTACAGTTCTCACTAGGTTCTCGATATTTTGTGCCCTTTGCTGTGGAAGGAAGGCCATTCCCAAAGTCGAGTCTATATGGGCACCGATAAAGTCTATCACCTGGGTAGGTGTGAATGTGGACGTTTTCTTGTTTATTTGGAGACCAAGGTCCTTGAATAATTGTATTGTTGTTTGCACTGCCCAGAGCGTTTGTTCCCGGGATGGTGATTTTATTAGGCAATCGCCCAGATATGGGAAGATTGTAACCCCACGTGTACTAAGGTATGCGGTGACTACGGCCAGAATTTTGGAAAAACACTCTGGGTGCTGTTGAGTGGCCGAATGGAAGAACAGCATATTGGAAATGATCGGTGCCTATCACGAATCTTAGGAATTTTCGATGTCCTGGATGGATAGTGACGTGGAAATATACATCCTGAAGATCAAGGGCTGCGAACCAGTCGTTTCGGTCCAATGATGGTATTATGGTTGCTAGGGTTACCATTCTGAATCTGTGTAGCTTGACGTATTTGTTTAACCTCCTGAGGTCTAGGATTGGTCTCCAACCGCCTGTTTTCTTTTCGGTTAGGAAATAAGGTGAGTAAATTCCTTTCCCCCTGTGTTCTGGAAGGACCCTCTCTATGGCTCCAACATGTAGTAGATGTAGAGCCTCTTGGAGGAGGATTGGTTTGTGAGAGGTGTCCCTGAAAAGGGATGGGGAAGGGAAATGGGATATGGGTTTTGTCGTAAAGGGGATGGTGTATCCTAGATAGATGACTTGTAGGACCCATTTGTCTGATGTTATCGTGGTCCATCGTGGGTAGAAGGTTCTGAGGCAGAATTGGTAACCCTGAGCTGTTGCAGGTGGTAGGTAAATGGTACTGGTTTTTCACAAGCCCTCGACCTGCACGTCAAAATTGCGGTTTATTTTATGCATTTTGACGCTGAAGGTTGGTTTGGTGGTTGTCTCCTGCGCTGCAGGCATTGTCGGTTCCTATAGGAGTATGGGTCTTGTCTCCTGTACTGTTGTCTGTGTTGGAATTGAGTCTGATAATAAGAAGAGTAGCGGGGGTTATATGGCTGGAATCTTAGTGGTTTCTTTTTCAGTGGTTGTGGATATATACCAAAAGTTCGAAGGGTGGCACGGGAATCTTTCGATGTGTGCATCATATCATCAGTGTTTTCTGCGAAAAGTTTCTTTTTATCAAATGGTAAATCTTCAATTGTTGATTGTAGGGGCTTCGGTAGATCTGCGGAATGAAGCCACGACGCTCTACGCATGACTATGCCTGTTGCCATTATTCTGGATGAAGTGTCTGCGACATCGAGAGCTGCCTGAAGGGCGGTCCTGGAAATCAACTGTCCCTCCTTTATGATAGCGTGGAATTGTATTTGTTTTTCCTTGCGTATAAATTCAATAAAATCTGCTAGCTTTAAATAGTTATCATGGTCATAATTTGCTAAGAGAGCTGAATAGTTCGAAATTCTCAATAATAAGGTAGATGATGTATATGTCTTCTTCCCCAGGAAATCTAGTCTCTTGTCGTCTGTCGTGTGGTGCCGCTTTATTGAAGGGTTGTTTGCCCCTATGGTTGGCTGCTTCCACCACTAAGAAGGTGGGTGGGGGATGCGTAAATAGGTATTCTGAAGACTTGCCATGTATATAATATTTTTTATCAACCCTCTTTGATGTTGGAGGGATTGAAGCTGGGGTTTGCCAGATATTATTTCCTGGCTCCAAAATCCCATCATCCATAGGAAGGGCAATGAGGCCAGATGGTTTCTTTTGAAGAATCCTCCATAGTCTGTGTTGTGAGTCAGAAGTATCCTGTGTGCATATTTCTTGCGACTCAGCTACTCTCCTGAAGAGATCCTGAAACTGTTTAAGGTCATCATGTGAGGAAGACGGTGAAGATGGTGAGTTGTCCTTTGGTAGGAGTGTACGGCTTCCCTTGGGAGAATCCTGTCCTGGTTGCTGGATGCTGTCCGTATCATGTGGCGGGTCACCCTGCTGGGAGTGCTGGTATTGATCGGAGTAAACTGGTGATCTTGATCTAGGAGTCATCTCCGCATATCTGGACCAGGAATCCCATTGAGGCGGGTAGTTATAAGGAGGAGCATACCACGGTGGGGGATACCATGGGTAATGGGGTCTGCGGTGGCCGTGGTCTTGTATGCCATGGCTGAGATGTCGTCCCTCAGTGCCAGGAAGTGGTGGGTGGTAGATGTCTTCCCATTCATAAACATAATGAGGAGGGAGGCTCTCAGTCGTAGGGGAATGTTGGTGGTTGGCCCCCTGTAATTGAGGAGAGGGAGAGATCTGGGCATCAATATGCTTCCTTTTTTCCTTTTGTTTTCTAGGTGCCCCCGGATCCGAGGTGTCAGTGGTCGCTGGTTCGTGAGTAGGAGCCGAGGATGTACGCGGTACCGAGGTATTCGGCTGAATCGGGGCCGCTGTCAAAATCAGCTGTTGAGCGGCCGCGTCTTGTATAGACGGTGCCGCTCCGGGGTTTGGAGCTGGCAGCGGCGCCGATGCTGGGTCTGGCTGCTTCGGTGCCGGCGATTTCGCGGGGAGAGCCAGTGCCGAGCTGTACCTGAAGGAAGGGTCACTGCTCGGGGGACGAGAGCGGTTGTTTAGTTTTTCAGGTGGCGTGCTGGAGGGACCTCGAGCCTCCGCCTCACATGCCTGTCTCCGTCTCAGAGATGGTGTCAGGGATTTCCTCTGCTTCTGTGTTGTTGGCGGCGGAGTTAAGTGTCTCTTCGTCAGACTAGTGGCTGACGAGACTTTGTCCTGTCCCGGGTCCGAAACCGGTCTGAGGGACTTTTCCATGAGTAGGAGCTTGAGATGGAGGTCACGGTCACGTCTCGCTCTCGTACTCAAATTTCAACAGTGGGAGCATTTAGACATATTATGCTCCTCACCAAGACACTTCATGCAAGTCAGGTGCCCATCAGAAGCGGGCATGGCATCCCGACAGGATTCACAACACTTGAACGCCCGACATTTTGCCGGTTCCCGGTCAAGCGGTTTTTTTTTTTTTTTTAATTAAATAAGGAAGGGTGGCTGAATGAAAAGAAAAAGGGATTAGAAGTGAAAAGAAAGGAGAAAAAAGAAAGAATGGCGGTGAGGTGAAGAGAGTTCCCTAACTCCGTCTGTGGCTGCGATCGGTAAAAGAGGAACTGAGGGATGCTCGGGTCGCGCGACCATTGAGGGTGCCAAACTGTCCGCGAGACAGTCCCCTCTGGTCGCGCGACCCTGGCGAGTACAGTTAGGCAGGTCTCCGATCCGTGGTGTGGCGCGTGCGCACACACCAACAGTGGAGCACCCACGAGGACACTAGTCGGAGGAGAAATACCCCTTCTGATGCACCCCAGGACCGCATTAGCGGCTCATAGTCATCCTGAAATCAACCAATACGGCCAGGTCCTTCTCCTCCTCCTCCTCTGTCACTTCTTACTGATGCGTCCCCAGCTTATAGCAAAAATGCTTATTATTAGTCCCTAAGTGCATGACCTTGCACTTTCCACTATTAATTTCATCCTATTTCTATTATTTCAGTTTGTAACATCATCAAGATCTTATTGTATGCCAGTTTATAAGGTCATCCAGATATTTTTATATAATGTCCCAGTCTTTCTCCGTATTAGCAATACCTCCCAACTTTACGTCATCCACAGACTCTTGGCCCACTCCCACTTTTTGTGCCACGGTCAGTAATAAAATAAAATTCATACTTCTTTTAGAGAAAAGTTCTCAAAGCCAAGGCTGTCTATATGTAAACGATCTCTATATGTGAAATGTTTATTAACAAGAAAATTCTCTTACCTTCGTACTGGCTGTGCAATTTTACTCCTGGGTATGCTACTCCCACTGAGGGCTAATGATGGTCTTGGAAGAGCACTACGTCCTACAGTCCCAGGATTTGCAATCTTGTTTGGCATTGGGATTCCACTGTTAGAATACAACTGTAAGGTGTTGGATACTGGAATACTACTGCTGCCTTGTACAGTCGGGCTTACATAGGCTGTAGCTTTGAGGGGTTGTCTGACAGACACAGGAAAATGTCCCACACTATGAACTCTGTGTTGAAGTTGTCCTGGAGTCGGAACTGAAAAGGGACGGTAAGAAAATAAATACACAGTGTCAGCGCACAACACACAGTACCAGGTGTTAGCACGTATTTCTAAATAAGCCTGCACAGTGCTGAATGCAGTGAAGTGATCTTTTGTTTCAATCAAACCAGCTGTAAACAGGCTAAAAATTTAGCTCCAATCAAAAAACATAACGCACCTGTTAGTACAGTTTAAGGAAAAAATCCAAAAGACTTTTACCACCAAACAAAAATAAAACCAGAC
Organism: Pelusios castaneus; assembly: GCA_007922175.1. Classification (NCBI taxonomy): domain Eukaryota; kingdom Metazoa; phylum Chordata; order Testudines; family Pelomedusidae; genus Pelusios; species Pelusios castaneus. The sequence continues at coordinate 9,655,186 of ML685903.1, forward strand.
AAAAAAAAAATCACATCCCTTATTTCTCACTCCTCTTTTGCTCTGCAATGATTCAGTGTTTATTCTGGATAACTACAATCAAATCCCTCTAATGTAATTAAAACTTTAACAAGACCCACTTGTCTTTGAAAATTGCTGAAATTATCATTTATTCTTTTTCCCAGATCACCAAAAACTGTCATAAACCACATGCTACTTCTTCTGTAATAAGTCAATTATTTTGGCATTACATAAAACATTGTATACAGGTCTATAATTTATATATAAAAACAGGCAAAAGGTTATACAAAGCCTTCTGAATGTAACAGTGGATTTCACATACAATCTTACATGAACTATCACTTCAAATCAGTGCAGGTGTGACCCAAGATTTTCAGAATCCACAGCAGTGGTGACTTAACTTTTTCACTCCTGGCAGTTTCAGGAATAAATCTGGAAACACAGCATTTCCATTTGATGAAAATTAATGAAAGCAAGTGTGTTCTGATCTAAAACTAGTATTTATTAGATTTGAGCACACACAGACACGAGCATCTCAAATAACTATCTAGAATCTGGGATGGCATTGAGTAATTATGGCAGATCGGTGCTGGCCAGACATTTCCCCACCAGGGAGCATAGATTAAGGGGAAAACTCTTGATAAACTACCGCAAAGCACATTCTATTATCTAGCTCTTTTATCCTATTTACCACAAAACATGCAAGTGAGAGTGGTTGATTACTGAATCATCACTTCTTCTAACTTCAGTAACTACTTATTAACACCACACTCTTAAAAATCTTAGCCATAATAAGCGTTTGTGTCAGATGCGCCAAAATTCAAAGTTCTAGTCCATTTGTTTTTCTTTTAGGTCTCAGATTACTGATTCTTCTCTCTCTTAATCCCATTCTGATTAACAGAAACTGCCAGCCTGCACTGATCTTGCCTCTAGAAATCCTGCTTATTCAAATTAACTCTTAGCTATGTTGCATTCTAGTTTATTAACTCACGGTGGCTGAATGTACACAATATTGCTGCTGTTAGTTTATCAACTTCTGGGGTAACACATCCTTCAAATCCAGAGTAATCCTGGAACATACAACAACTTTATACAGAGATTCTCTGTATCACTCTGCCCTCTGGTGTGCACCAAATGCATATTATTTTATGATCCACAAGATAGAAACTGAATCCAAAATAGGTGTCTTAAAATATTTGAGGCCAAAGTATGTCTATTTTGCAACTGGATGCAAGCCTCCAAGCCTGGGCCCACAAACTCATGCTAGCAGGATTTGTGCTAATAGCTGTGTAGGCACTGCAGCTCAGACTCTGAAGCCTGAGGGTGCAACAACAAAGCACCACCTACATGCATATTTTTAAGCACACTAGCATGAGCCTGACCACGACAAATCTGTGGAGCCAGGTTGAGAGGCTCACTCCCATTTGCAGTGTACACATACCCTTAGTTCACAGAAGTCAATTCTATGAAAAAATTAACCCTACATCCAGGTAGAGGTGAAATTCTGCTCAATATGTATATGCGTTTCAATCAAGCTGTATTATTAAAATTTAAGCCTGCATAGTTGCCATAAAAAGATTCTCTTAAAAAAAAAACTTTGGTATAGTTTTAGAGAGCTTTATTATCAAGCTACTCCAAAAAGTTGTATAAATTACAAACTAGATTTATAAACACACCCAGTACATACTAAATACAATGTGAACACTCAACCGTATACACATATAGAGGCAAACTTCTATTTCCTCCCCTCAAACCAATTCCCCACATAATAGTTAGATTTCAAATAATCCTGATGGCCCTGATTCAGCAAAGCACTTACGCACGAGCTTAACTTTAGCTATGTGAGGAGTTCTATTGAAATGAACATGGTTACCCATACACTTAAAAACACACAAGAACAATTCCCCCTTGTCTAGGGTTACCAGACGTCAGGCCTTCATGTCCTCCGTCCAGCTGTTAATGTGCCCCCTAAGAATATTTCTGTTGGTCAACTTGTTCTCCGTTTTTTTCATGCTGCCATGCATTCATTAATCATTACCCATTTTCCATGACATAATGTGGTAATGACAATTATATTAATACTACATTTTCTCCATGTCCTCCTTTTCGTACGTCCCTGTCCTCCGTTCCATGCTTTGGTATCTGGTAACCCTACCCTTGTCCCTGAAAGCCGTCCTGCAGCTGGTTTCCCTAATGCCAGGTGTTCCATCCCACTTCCCATCAGACTCCTAAATAGTCTTCAACAGGCTCCCTTCCCTCAACAACATCCCTCTTTGGGGCCAGTTAACTAGAAAAACATAGTGCCAATAAAGCTATAGCCAAGTCCCCAAGCACCCCCAGGCCTTAAAGTACCACAATCTCCGGTCTATCGATGTAGCAGCAGAAACCACATTCCAGCATTTTCCACCATGCTCAGGTTCTTCAATCCTCTCCTGTCTTTCTGCCAAAGACAGTCAACCCAACCCTTCCAGCTCCAGTGTAATCCCACTCCTCCCATCAGGAACCACTGCCTCCCATCACCAGTTTCTATTCTGTAAACATCCATCACCCCCCACCCCCCATCCCATTTATCTCTGCCCACTTTCCTGCAGAGAGACAACACCAGATAAGCCCCTTCACAGCTCCCCTGCCTAACTCTCTGGCATGGAAAAGGTACCTGCTTTATTTAAAGGGGCCAGCTAACATATGACAACACACAAGTTCTTTGAAGAACCAGGGACTTTATGTATATTTTTGTTTCCTTCCATTTACCAGATTAATTCAGAACAAAGAAAGTTATAATTTTTTTTTAACTATTCACTTTTTAAAAAATAATTTACTTTTCCATCCAGTTGTATCAATAATTTCTACAAACTCAGCTTTATAACTAGAATGCAAATACTATTCCACCTACTCCTAATTCATCTTTTGGCACAAGAGAAGGAAATAGCAATTCTACTCCATGAATGTTTTTGTTGTTGCACATATTACTGAAAGCTGAAATGCAGGTCTCCTCAAGTTCCAATTTTATTCCGTGACATTCCTATATGCCTATTGTCACCAATATGCAGATGTGACCTGGATAACATCTGACCAAAAAAAATCATTTTTCTCACCAAAAAAGCATGTTAAGTTACAACCATGATTACTGTATCACATCAGAAATCTCTCATTAATCAGTTATCTGCATTGGATGACTGACCAGATACATCTTCTGAACTTCAATCTCACGTCTCTCAGGGGCTCTTAGACATCCAACTGGCTCACTCAACATGACCTACGCTTAGATCAGAGCCTCTTAAGCTTTCCCCACAACCCATGTTCTCCAGTACTGTTGATAGCACCATCCTCCTCTGTATTAGTAAACCCATAAGAGTAGGGAATAATTTTTGACTACTCATTTCTCTGCTCACATCCAAAGCATGACCAAGTGCTGTTGCAGTTCACATATATGTGGTGATGCCACACCTTGCATCACTGGCAGGATTAATCCCAATGATTGCAAAGAGCCTCAAACTACAACTAGGGTAGCTGAATTCTCCAAGATGGGGCTAAGCAGAGGCGGCTTTTGGGGTAGGCAAAGCAGGCGGATGCCTAGGGCCGTGAGCATTAAGGGGCCCCATCTCCTGCTTCGCCTACCCGAAAAGCCATATTTGCCTTGGTTGGCAGCAGGAAGAGGAGCTGGGCTCAGGGCCATGAGGTGGGAAGCTGGGGCAGGAGGGAGGGCTATTTGGATATTTTTCTAAAAGTTAAAATAGTAGGTTTTCTATTCTGATTAAATTGAACATGACAAATATTTTATCCATCTCCATCCAACAGTGTATCTTGCAAATGAATTATAGCCATATTGTTTCTAAATATGTATTTTGGAAGGAGAACACATACAGAAAACCCATTTGAACCTGGATCCTTTATGCACTGTGACTGATCACAGTGAAATCAAGTTTTTTTTATAGTGCATATTGACATATGTGCAAGTCCTTGTAGGATTTGGGCCATGTATTGCAAGTTGGCAATTTATTTAAAAGATTTGCACTCAAAATATACAACTATAAAGTACTTATTTTCAAGATAATGGTGTATTGTAAAAGCCAAACAGAATAAGGTTTTAGATTTGTTACAGACATTCCAGTAAATATTCCAAAGCATGTGACCTGATATGATTTCCTACTATGTAAGCATCTTTATGAACATCTAGAATAAAACAGTAATACCACCACACCTTTTAAAAATGTAAAATTGTGTGTTTTCAGGATAACTTTTGTACAATGAACTGTAAAAGTACCACCGCCAAAAAATTACTGTGTAGTCAATGATATATTGTCATTGGTAATGTAAATGTTGAAAAGGCACAATAAACCAATATAGTACGTTGTATAAATAAGTCACCTTAATGGTGTACTCATAAGGGAGATCAAACATGGAGGCATTTGTTTTTGTTTTAAGTCCTTGGGGTAAGCTGATCATGGAAGAAAAGAGGAAAGAAGGAGCCTTCACTGTTAAGTAACCAAGATGGACAGAAGTTCTTTTAAAAAACAAACTAACACACCTCAGAGATGGCTAAAGCAGCAGAACTAAGATGATTTAATGCCTCTTTGCAACTTTCCACATAGTATGTGACCAGATGTCCACATTTTTGGGCGAAATACTCCACAATTCCACAAAGCAATTGATTTCAGCACAACAAAGAGCAGTAAAAGATGAATACTTACTACAAGACTGTATTCTTGAAATCCCATTACCAGCTCCATGTAAACTGGAATCAAAGCTTTGACTGTTCCTCACAGAGACCGGAGAGCTAGCGTTGTTATTAATAGTGGGAGTACTTGGCATCCGAGTTAGGTTAGGCATGCTTCTTCTGAGTTTATCTGAAGCAAAAGCAAACCATTTCCACAGTCATGTCAAGGTTTCCATCACAAGCATCTGACTGACTTCTGCAGACAGTTAAAATTAGAGCAAAATTATTTCAACAATAAGAAACATGTTGTTTCCATGGGAGAAAATACAAATTACATACTGATTTTTTACTGCTTGAACACTTCTTTACTATATTAACATAGCAAACCATTTACATATCATCTCATGTCAGCTTACATTGATTCTCGGATAAAGAATTTTAGGATTTACGATCAAGTCCAAACCACAGCAATAGTGAATTATTAGTTTTTCATAGTTCAGTCTCCTCTGAACACTTCACTTAAATACATATCCAAGCTGGCTTAAGCATGAGCACTATTAATCCTGTAAACTGCTAACAGGAGACAAACAGTGAGAATGGAATTCTGTCTAAATCCATTATTAATAGTCACTGTAATATTATCATCATCATCATCATCTTCAACCATACCCAGAACTATAGCAGGTAATATACTATCAATTGAGAAATAATGACAATTTCAAAATTTCTTTCTTGGATTCACATCAAAATCTGTGCTTATTTAATGCCTCCCTTTATCTCCATTTTTACCTTCTAGCCTCCTCCTATCTTATCCCACCTTAAAAGGATAAGATAAGGACACCACTAATAATAGGATACTCAGGTTATCAAAGTTAACTCAAACTTAGGGTATCCACACATCTTACGTCACACAGAAAAGCAATGTTTGTCTAGATAATATTTTAGCAATAACTATTACTATGAATGTAGAGCCCTTATTGAAGTATAAAACTAACATTTTTATCTTTTAAAAATCATAACTTAAGTAAAGGAAGCTGGATAGGGAAGAATTTAACACAATCGAAGGTGCTAACTTGAGACACCCAGAAACTGAAGACCTCCATTTAGCCATAGTACAGGAATAGTAACATTTTTCCACAAGTTGTCAGTGAACATTAAAATCCTGACCTACCTCAAAAATTATGTCTTCACTGCAAAGCTAATCCAGCCAATCAACCATCTGAAAGCTGCCTATCCCAGTTTGCTACAGGTCAGTGGATATTCATACTGGCATTGGCAAAGTAATTGTCAGTACTATAGTGATGGATGTTTTCAAAATAGTTATTGCTGTAATGATGAGGCCGTGATTCAACCATGGATGGGTAAAGATAGTTAACAGCCACAACGTAATAACAGGATTTGAGCATATGGGCTTCCAATCTGTTCTGGGGCTATTGATGGCACATATGTGCCCATCGTCCATCCCTGTGCGCCTTCGATGGTACATACAAATATGTAAACTAGAAATAATACTATTTGCAGGTCTTGAGCAGCCATAGAGGAGATCCATGGGCACCAACATGAAATGCACCTGCAGGGTGCATGTTGACAAGGTATGCCGGAGGTCTGGCATTTTCAAACTGGAGCTTTATTCCCACTCATCAAAGTGTATATCATGATGGATCAATCTTGTGCCCAATAACATGGATAACAATATGGATCAGTTTGTGCCCACTATTATTCTGGGATACTCAGCCTCTGCTATCTAGGCTTATGAAGCCTTACCCAGATGAGAGAGCACTTGGCATAAGGTTTAATTTACAAACTGAGAAGTTGCAAGATGGTGATGGAATGTGCTGAATGGAACTGACTGAAGGTAAGATGACATTGCCTACAAAATCATTTGAATTGCATTGAGCATTATGCTATTCATGTTACTCGGGTGTACTGTGTGCACTGTACAATATATGTGAGGATGTCATCAGGGATGACTTGAAACCTGTGCTGGTTCACAAGTACAGTCATCGGCGATTCCTCAAAAGTTGAGGATGGTCTCTTTCCCAGGTTTTATTTTAGATAACTTCTTTGATGACTAAGGAGTCCAATCCTTGAGCCGCAGGTGGTGCTGGGAGGCACAGTTGTGTCAGGATTGCCACATGATTATCCTTTCTTTTTTAGCATTTTTCCACAACCAGGGCAAGGCAATTCTCCTCGAAAGTGGTCATTCCTTCTATGATAGGCCTTCACCCATTGGTCCTTTCTTGGGCTTTCATCTCCCAATGTGTGATGTTGATCTCTTAAAGTTTGTCTTGAGGGTGTTTTTAAAGTGTTTCTTTTGGCCCCCCCATTTTCCTTCTCCTTTGGTGAGTTGGGTGTACCATAATTGTTTTGGTAGATGTGCATCAGACATATGCACAGTGCCTGCTCACCTCAGCTCATAGTCACTAAGGTCAGAAGGGACCATCAATATGATCATCTATGCAGGCCACAGAACCTTAGCCAACCTCCTCCTGCAGTAAACCGCTCATAGAAAGTGCAAACAAACCCAAAGTGCAGTGAATACAAAACAAATACAATAAAAATAAAACCAAGAATGTCAGCAATCCATGTAACTGAATTGCATTATCACTGATTTAATTGTTCTTTGTCCCCTGTGGATATGCAAGGATAGAGTGCTTTAGATACATCTGCCAACATCCGCTTCTACTCATGGAGTGCATTAACTGTCTCATTCCCTACCCCAAGTTGTCCAGCAGCTTTAACACGTCAGTGAGAAGGGAGGACTACGACCTGGGCACGGTTTGAGCTGGCATGCTCTGCTGCCAACAGACCATTATGCCCAGCAGCCAGGCAAAAAGTTTGCTTGACTGCTGGTGGTCCTGCTTCCTTATCATCCAATTGTGTTCAGTGAAATCCACTGCCATCTTTTGCTCCATCGCCAGCATGGGCAGTGCTGCAGCCTGGTTCTGCTGGCTTTCCTCCACCATCTCCCTTTACAATTGTAAGACCTGGTCCACCCTGCTAGAAAAATGTGACTGCATCACATTTTAGCAGGTGATGAATCACTTTCTTATCCCCCTAAGATTCTGACCATCAGTGACATCCTAGACATGGTCTTGCTGAGTTGCCCAACTGTGGGCTCTGTCTTTAGTCTTCCAGTACTTGCTCTTGAAGGATTTGATTTTCTCCATGCATTTAGGTCCTGTCCGATGAATTCCCTAGTATGCCAGCTTCTTGGAGATGGCCTCAGAAAAACTATATGTTTCAGGTATATCTCACCAAATTATGGTTCTTACTGAACTCATAGCACAAGACCACCACCTTATTATCAGCCGCTGGTCAACTAGCAGCACATTGGGAGGGTGATTTCCTGGGTGCCATCCCTTGATCAGACACTGTAGAAGTGCAGTAGAAAAGTTGCCAGCACAGCAGGTGGTGTACAATGTGACGGGTCTCTAGGTACCCAGGACTGTGAGTCATCTTGTTAATTTGCTTGTGTTTAACTGACATCTTCAGGCTGCTAGCCACCCAAACAATCTCTTCTGAGCTATGCCAGTCCTTATTTTGCCTTGCAGATTAACAATAGGTGTACCATAGGCCCCAAGTCACTTCAAAACATTCCCCTGTAGTGCCCAGCCCCTTCTCCACTCACAAAAATAACAGATTTGTTGTCCCCAAGGGAACAGGGTGACACCAGCTCTTATAAGATTCAATTCAGGATCTAATCCTTGTTTAACACCACAGCACTGAGATATAATTAGAGTGAAATGAACAAGTTGATTGTCAAAGATCGAGATATGAGAGAAAAGAGGTAAGGATAATGGAAGCAACTGGTTACTAGGGATTTCTAGAGACTAAACTTAACAGGATAACCTGCAGTCTTAATAAAATCAGCTCACCCTATGACATTCCCTTCTTGCAGTCTGGACTAGTGTGCCACTGTGCCCCCTGACTTTCCACTCCAAGGCCCCGAGTTACCCCACCTTGCTCTGTGAATTCTCACTCTTGGGTCAGCTCAAACCCAGCCTCCAATATGTAAACAGTCCCTCAGGCAGTGGAGGAGCATCCACACTAACCACTCATCATCTGGTCCCCCAACGTGAAACCACAGCACCCAGATGCAGTTCTGAGAATTTCTGTCTTTCAGGGATCCAGACCTCTCCTGATCACTGCAAGCTCATTTACTCTGGTCTGTCAGTTTAACAAAGGAACTGATATGCTTTTGCCTTTGCTCCAAGTCAGGCATTCACACCTTCACTCCCTTTCCAAAATCCACACTGCTGTAGCTAAAACAACATTAGTTTATTGATTAAAAACACAACTTTAAGCGAGTATATGTCAAATCAATATAAAAATCAGATAGCTGATCAGCAAGGAAATAACCACTATCAAATAACAAGTAACACGGACGCTAAGCTAAGAACACTGCTACATGTCCATTGCTAGCTTACCCACATGCTTTGGTTACTGATGGTCTTACAATCAGGTCCCTCTCATCATGTGGATAGATAAGAGTCTTTGAGGTTGCTTGCAAGATGGAGTCCTTGGCACAAAAGCCTCAGACAAAGGAGTCTCTTTTTGTTTACCTAGTCTTCCTCGACCCTCCCCACCCTGCACTCTTGGGATCAGATGATTGACCCTGGCCGGAAAGAGGGAGGGTGATCCGCCCCTCTTGAGCCAAGGTGCTACAGATGTTTAGCTAGTCCAGTGTTTTGTACGCATACCTTCACCAGGTGTGTCAATTTAGCTCTGGTTGTCTTCCCCCACTCTTGAGCCATGTGAAATACATTTGGGGACATTTTTTATATCTGTACACATACATGATGTTGCAGGAAACATGCTATCATAACAATAAGCCATGAGCATTCAAAAAAACCTCATGTGACATACTTTGTATTAAACAAAAAAATTATATTGCAAGGGTGAACAGGAAAGAGATACAAATCACATTACAGAAGTATGGGGAGGTGCAGCACATCACACACCCCAATACCCTCTGTAGTGTTTTCACAGATGTAGCCATACAGCCCGGTAACATCCTAGATGCAAGAGAACAGGGTGCTTTCCTTATCCCTCAGTCCAATTAGCCTTGAAGTGTACCCCCAAAAGCTAGGCTCTTTTCCTTCTGCTATTCTGCTCTTCCTGTTAAATCGTAACCCTTTATCTCCATTTGTCTCAGGCAGGTGACTGAACAAAACAATACCCAATTTACATTTCAACAGACAGATGGAGGAATATCTCTGGTCTGGCAGGAAACCAGTTTTTCACCTCTGCTGGGGACTAATGCCTTCATTCAAATGATAAGAACTTAGCACGTGTGTGTCTGTGTGCGAGAGACTTTTTACATGTATCTGTGTGAACACTGTGCAATGATATCAATGATCAGCATAATCTTGGCAGTAATTTACAATCTTACATAGTAAGGTGGACCAGAATGTATATACCAGGATCAAAATATTCTGGTAACCCCCTTTACCAGTTGGCATTGCCTGACTCTTAAGGTCACACCCTCCTTGCCCTTTTCCCATGGACCACCATAATGAACAGCACTTCAAAGGCAACTCAGAAACATTTCCTTTTTTTTCCTTGTTCACAGACTCTAGAACAATATTATGCTTTCACTATTCTCTTTATACTGAACTAATGTCTGGAGGGAGACCAAGTGCACCCCACATGCTGCTGACTGTACCAACCAGGGTCATAATTTTAAAAAAATGAATAGTTCAGGATAAATCAAGGCTGTTGCCGTGCCCTTTCTATATTTTATATGAGAACGTTAAAATCACTCCTGATTTACCATTTCTGAAAGGTAAACACAGCTTTTAAATGGATCTGGGATATTTGTGTCATGCTTATGAAGGTGGCAATTAAGCTAAGGGGGCTTTAGAGGCAACTAGAAAACCAAAGGGGAAATGTGTATTATAATAACCAAAATATGTTAACTGCTGTTGGATGTAGGATGCACTTTTAAAAAAAAAAAAAAAAAAAAAAAAAAAAAAAAAAAAATCCACTCTTTTCTCTTATCTTACTATCACAAATCATTTCCAGGGCTGGATTTTTTTCAAAGGGAAAACTATTTATTTTTAAAAAAATATCCAGGTATTATGGTGATGGTCATCTTAAAAATTCTTATAAAATAAATGGACGCCTTTCCAATCTTTGATTCTAACTTTATCTAAAGGTTTGGTCTGGTAACTGGGCCAGAATCTCAGAAGATCAATTCTTTCACAGCCTGAGTTTTGTCTGCCAGCAGACACCATTGAAAGAAGTCTTTTTGCACAGTACTACTCAATGGTGTTTCTTCCAGTCTCAGAAGAAAATAAGATGTGATAAGTGGCATGAAAATTAAAACACCCAAAGAATAGGGAGACCATTTTTGTGTCATAACAAAGTGATTTCTGTATATTAGACAATATGAAATGGATACCTGATTGCTCCTTTAAAAGCATAATGATTTAAATGCTTATTACAAAAGCTACCAAATGTAAAACATTCTTGTCATTACTGAGTAAGGTAACAACTCCTGAAGTTGTTAAACATAAACATTCACAAACAGCTCTCATTGTTCAGTTTAAAAAGGCTTCACAAAGTGTAGATTTAGGGCAGGTACACGGATTAAATGGCTGTTACCTGCAAATCAAGGGGATTACACACCTGCCTACAAGTGAAAAGTTTTGTTATGTTAGAAGACAAACAATAAATACCTGCTTAGTAGAAATGACTGCAGTAATTAAAACAAACAAGGAGTCCTGTGGCACTTTTAAAGACTAACACATTTATTTATTGCATGAGCTTTTGTGGGAGAAAATCCCACTTCGTCAGACGCTTTGAAATACACACCGAGAAGTATTCCTTTACCTCCCACCTCTGGTCTCCCTATTCCTAGGTCTTTAAATGATACATTTGCAGATCAAAATGTATTAATTATAAAGAGGAAGGGGAAGTTCCAGTGAAAAACTAAAACACCTTAATAACATCACAGTGAACTCCACTGATTTGAAAAAAATCATCTGGTTTCATGAAACATATGTCTATCCGTGAATGGTTTGTCACCAAAGGAAGCATTTTTTCCCAAAAACTGTGGGTTTACTCAGAGTTTGTTCCAGAGGTCACAATAGATCCTCTAGCTCCCCCACTGTCGGAATCCCTCCCTCCCCCTCGCCCCCAACCCATATGATCAAGTGTAACCAAGGCTGGAGAATGGGTTATCACATTAAGCTGTACTCTAATTAAATTTTCCAGAGGTACAACTGAGACAGGCTGCTCCACAAATCGGGTCTGGTGTGCCGCTATGCCCCCTCCAACTCCATTCCTGAACCCCAATTCACCACACCCCACTAGGTGACCACTCACTCCTGAGTCAGTCCACACCAGCCACCAGCGTGTAATTGGTCCCAGGCATGGGTGTAAATCCACTAGCCACACAGGCGTCAGTCTCCAAGCGGACACCCTCAGCCCCAGACATTATACTGGGAGCCACTGTTTTACAGGGATTGAGACCCACTCCCAATCACCGAAGTCTCAAGTCTGTCCACTTACCAAAGAAGTGAATTGTGCCCAGTCTTCCACATCCACTCCCTCTAAAGACCACACAGCTTTAGGTAAAATAAATACTAGTTTATTGATCAGAATACAATTTCAAGTGAGAACATGGCCAATCAAGGCAGAATCATACTTTAAATGAATCAGGAGTGACCACAATCAAACAAAAGGCATAAACCGCATACTAACCTAACACTTCTACCTAAACTGACCTCATAGTCCAAGATTATGCGCAAGGTCTTTGGCTGTTTGATGTTTTACAGCCATTCTCTGCCTATTCCAAGGCAGGGCCCAGATCTTGCTTGAAGCTGGTTGCAGGATGGCACCTTCCAGGTAAAAGCCTGCACCTTCTCCCCCCAAAACAGTCTCTGTGTCTTTGTTTTTACAAACTACTGACTGCCCCTCCCCCTCTGTCCTGTTGTGTGATTCTCTTTACTTCTACCTGAGCCAGGGAGGGCATTAGCATTCCCTTTGGCATGTAAATCTCCAGCCACTGTGCTAGAGATAGTCCTGAGAGTCTGAACCCTGTAACATGCTTCACATCTGCACACACATGTTGCAGTAAGAAACATGGCATCAGACAATCCTGTAGAATATATTAGGAGCATTCACAAAGGAACCTGGTATAGCATATTTGGCATCAAATCACACGATTACATTGCAAAACTGAACAGAAAATTTACACAGATCATGCCCTAGGGGTGCACGGATGTGCATCCCGTCATAACAATCCTTCCATAGAGTTGAAGATCCGTGTTTGCACACAGAGAATCCTCATGTTTGTATAAGTAAAGAGTGCAGCAGGCAGTAAAATCAGAGGTTCCTGTGTTTCTTCAATCAAATAGAAGATCCAGCCAACTACTTGTGAAACACTGGATTGCAGACTAAATGCCATCAATTGCCCCACAGTCTCTTGCTGAATGTCACACTGAATATAATACAGATAGTTGATTTACTGTCTTCTTCATGTAGCAGCCAAGGGCTTCCAAGCCACACCAGCATGCTCAGCTCCCAAACTGAAAGTACCAGTTTGGGAGCGCAACATGGGGGAGATTTGATTTTGGTCTTTAACTGCCTCAAAGGTGTTTCCAGGGAGGACAGAGCCAACCAGTTCTCAGCAGCAGATGACAGAACTAGGAGCAATGGTCTCAAGTTGCAGTGGGGGAGGTGGAGGTTAGATATTAGGAAGCGCTTTTTCATTAGAAGGGTGATGAAGCCCTAGAGTGGGTTACCGAGAGAGTTGATGGAATTTCCATCCTTGGCGGTTTTTAAACTGCAGCTTGACAAAGCCCCGTCTGGATGATTTAACTGAAGTTGGTCCTGCTTTGAGCAAGGGGCTGGATTAGATGACCTCCTGAGGTCCCTTCCAGCCCTAATCTTCTACGATACTAGGATTCTATCAAATTATGTGTAATTCTCAAGAAATGCAGTCTTATTGCAGTTTCAAGTTCTGTAGACACTACTACAATTCTCCTTTGCTAGTCATCTCGGCTTCTAGTTATGTGACTTGTGAGTTATGACCACTGACTTCATGTGCAAGAGCACCAACTGATCTCCTTTAGGCAAGAGAAGGGAAGGCAATTTCACTGACTGGCTGCAATATCACACTGCTTATTCAGCTTTGATAAATTATGTACTGCACTGGATCTGCCACATTCCTAAGTGACAGGCAGCTGGTTTACCAGCTCCTCCTTCCCTTCCATTACATGCTCTTAATGTTCCTGGCATCCAACGGCAGCACTAACATGGCACATACTTTCGTGGGAGAAAATCCCACTCCCACGAAAGCTCATTCGATAAATAAATCTGTTCGCCTTTAAAAGTGCCACAGGACTCTGTTGTTTTTCTACAATAGACTAACACAGCTATCCCTTTGGAATATGGTAATTGATACTCTTGTGACCCAGACACACATTTTTTTTGGCCCACTACTTGAATTTCAAAGGCTTGGAGTTCTAGAAATGAAATCATGGTCAGCAGTTTGAGAAATGCAGACAGAAATTTGTGGCCACACACTGCTACTTAGCTCTTATATATTGCTTTTCAGCTATGCATCCTCAAAGCAATTTACAAAGCAAGGTAAGTAATACTGTCCTTACCTTTTGGCAGCTGTCTGTTAATCAGTAAGAGTCTTTCTCTCAGTACACATAGTTACTCAATTTATCTGTACCATAATTGCTTAAGAGTCATACGCTGAAGGCTATATAGGCTGAAACAGGAGATAGAATCCACCCTACACAGGCTGCAACAGATCTATGGACCTATGAGATTTTAAAGCATTTTACATTGATTGATGCTGTTATCCACAGAGTAACACCTGGTAGATCATGCATCATGTCAACACTCCTGGTCAGGAAAGTCACTCAGGCAGTGAGGCTGGCATCTGTCAAGTGACCTATCACTTATTAGCTGGAGGGCATAGAGGGGATTTTGCCATTGTGTCTCAGGAATAAGTTTATGAAATGTCCTTAACCTTGGCAGTGAACATGAAAATAGACATTGCCGAGGATTTAGGGAGCCTTCATATTCAGTGTGCACAGGACTACACCCTACACACGTTTATCAATTCTATGCCCTTACTCTCCAGTTCTAAATCATCCTTTTCTGTTAGTCTTTCAGGGCCGACTCCTACTCCTGCAAATCCTTGGCTGTTAAAAATAATAAAACTGAAATTTATGCGGCGTGGTATGTTGAATAAACAAGCAACCACATTAATAATGTTGTAGAATCATTCTTCCCTTCCACTCTCCCCACTTATCCTTCCTGTGCCAGGTCCAACTTAAACGTAAAATGCTTTTGGCAGAGACCTGTCATATACTATCTGTCAGGAAAATAATGTGCATACCGGTAGCACCCTATAACTAACTGTTTTGGACACAGTGTCTGCTTTCCTGCCCAAGGGAGAGAAATAACCCTGGATGCTACAAATAAGATCCGGACCGGAAATTAGACATTGATTATCCTGAAGAACAATGGAAGGGCTGCAACTGCACCATGACAATGATGGAAAGAATGGGGAGAAGGAATAACAGGGAGTCAAAATTTAATACCACAGCACCAGAAAAGGTTCTTTCAGAGATTCTGGGGGACATCAGCCATAAGCATGGTACAAAAACAGCGGTGGCTGCTGGCACTTTGGGAACAATGCATATCATTTATCTACCTTTTTCAACTTTCCACGGCATGCCTGAAACTTGTAGAGTGCAGAGCAGAGTGCTGAACAGAGAGGTTTTATGATAACACTACTCAGTTCAGAATGGTAACAATAATGATGTATCTCATTATAGGCAGTCAGAAGGTAAAGAACAGAACTAGAGGAGGAAATCAAAACAAGGGAAAACAAAAATCTCAACCCGCCTCTTCACTTATGCTTATACTTGCAGCATTTAAAAACAGTTTTAGACAACCACTTTCATGACCAGTTCAGCAATTAGTCTCTACGTCAAGTTATTTAACCATAACCTAATAACGATTCAAAGTTGCAATGATTTTAAAAAACTTACATTTCTGTGTACAAAGATCATGTACTGTATCACAATAATTCACTGACAGGTTTCACTGTTGCAGACTGGTCACATTTCACTGGTATACTTAATCTGACCTTTCAAATGGCATTGACAATTTTATAAAGCAGAGAGGGACAAAGAAAAAAAATACTAATCAGAAAGGCATGTAACCTACCTCCATTAATCCTATTTGGTTGCTGTTCTGGAGTTTGGGCTTGAGGAGAATAACACTGCTGCTGACAATTATTTGAAGGGAAATACTGTGAAGTGGGGCTTCTCCTGCACTCCCGAATACTGGAAAAAGTTTGAGAGTGTGGAATTCCCCTTTGGAATGGTGAACAACGAGTAAGTCGGGGCTGCGGAGGTGGCAGGTGATCAAACTCTTCTTCATCCTCCAGACTATAGCGATCATATTCTTGATCACTGCACGTCCCTTTCTTTCCTGAATGCAGAGATATACTTGAGCTGTGTCTTGAGATAGATGCTGAAGTAGAAGCATAATCTTGTCTGAGACCTGCAAATATTAAGAAAATATTTAACTAGATCAGGGGTCTGCAACCTGTGGCTCTGGAGCCACATGCGGCTCTTTGGCTGCCCCCTTGCAGCTCTGGGCTCCCCCAACCACCAGGGTACCCTGCAGGAGGCCCATGCCTGGCTCTGGGCTTCCCCCAGCCACCAGGGACCCCACGGGCAGCCCATGCCAAGCTCCAAGCTTCCCCCCCTGCATAAGGGGACCCTGCAGCAGAAATCCTGGCTCACCTCCCTGCACCTCCCACCAGGAGGCTACAGCCATTGTGGCTCTCAAAACACTTTGTTATTGAAGGAATTTTCAAAAATGGCTCTTCTTATCTTTTGGGTTGCAGACCCCTGAACTAGATGATTACACTTGTAACTAAAAACCGTATTGGAGGTCAGAGCCCTTAGCTAGTGTAAATATGTATAGCTGGTTGAAGTGAATGGGGCTACTACTTTCCACCAACTAAAGGTACAGTCCTTAATGTTCTAAATGGTTATCATCAAGCTTTTAAGATAGTGTAGAAACATTGTTAACAAGCAGAACAATAATATTTCCTAAATCTGTAGCCACATGTATAATCCTGAGCAGTGTGTCTTGAACTTTTCCATACCGTTACCCATGCCTCGGACCTCTTCACATTATGGGGAAGGCAAAGTTGTTGTGAGCCCCTGATGCTCTTCAGCAGCTGCCAGGTTGAGAACACACATCCTGGAGAATGCATCGTAAAATACAATTTTGGGGATTTGAGAAGTTCTGAGACTAGCTGGACATAAATGCTCCTTAGATTGTTAGGAATTGGGAAAGTATTTTGTGCTAGATATATAAACAGCTCTCACATTTGACATTTGACTCTAACACAACTTGGGCATTCTTCCTCAAATGGGAGCTCTGTAAATGAATGTGACAGAGTAAGTGTGTGTGTTAGTGCATGTACATAACATCTCCAGTTTCCAAAAGATTAAAAGGGACAGCCATCAGCAGAAAAATCCGATTGGTCTGAAAATTTTGTGCGGTGCCTAGTGTTGTTACAACTAACACTTGAGACAACTAAGTAGAAGGGAAATATATATATATATATATATACAGTCGGGACCCGTTAGCACGCGGTCATCGGGAGCCATACAATTATAACCGCGTGTTAAGCGGACCGCACGTTAACGAGTCTCAACTGTATAAATGGACAATGAAATTGTTAAAAAAAATCTTCCAAATCAGAACTGAACAGCCGATATCACACTTGACAAGTCCCTCTAACTATTTTAGGCTCATCTGTCTCTGTGAAAAGCGAATATTTTCCAAAAATATACTCAGTTTAATTTTATACACCGCGTGCTAACTGAAACCGCATGTTAATTTTTTAGGTTTGGGGGACGTGATCCTACCGCATGTTAACCGAAACCGCGTGTTAACCGGCCGCATGCTAA